>KZ808624.1:97050-107326 GCA_000696205.2 Oncopeltus fasciatus | reverse complement strand
TTTTTTTGGGGGGGGGGGGCAGAAAATAATATTTAGAAACAGTTTAGTTAATTTTTTTCTTTTTCCAGTAAACTGGAGCGAAGTTACGATACGAAACAAGGTCTCCGAAGAATTTTCTTTATTTTATTTTTTACAGGTGAGCACTTTCGAGATCTAGAACCTCATCATAAGAGCCCAGCAATTACCCTGGGTATGAAAGAGAGCCTCGAATTCTACAGAAAGTGCAGTCACTTAAATCAGTCTAGAATCTATTATGAGACATTTTCTCAAAGATGTCCAGTGCTTTAAACTGGGCAATATGGGGGAAGAAACAGCCCGGAGTAAAGATGAAGGGGAGGAAGAAGAGAAAAAAGGTCCATCCACCCTCTTTACTTACACACTTTATTTCCACCCTCTTACACACTGCGGAATATGGCTAAATAGAGGAATGAAGAGACCAAAGCGAAGTTAAGAGGAGAGGAGAGGCAGGCCTACCAGCTTAGTAACTACACTAAGGAATAAACAGCCCAGAGACCTAAATATCATCAATTCATCTTCAGCAATAGTAATTCAAAAGTTATTAATGTCAGAAATCCCCCAAAACAATCACTAACTAATATTTCATCCTACTCCTGGTTTAATCCACATATCAAAGAAATTGCATTTTTTATCATAGTAAAAACATTCAACTTATAACAAAATAAGTAATTTTGCCTATTTCCCCCTTCATCGCAATTAAATATTAACAGCACTTAATAAACAGACCACCCAATTATTCATCCCTTATTCACACACACCCATGTTCAAGAATATCCCTCAAAAGGAAACCATGACATGAAACAATGGTCCTCCGGGCCGGATGGATAGAGACAATTCAATAACAAAATAATTTCCAAAAATTAGTAACCAAATCAATTTATTTGAAAGAGTTTTGTAGCATAAAAAATCTACATAATTATCACAATAAAGAAAGCATTGTCTCTTATGTATCAACAAGTAACATTGAGACGGTCTTCAAAAATGTTTGATAACAAATGTTATTGTTATGTCTGCATAACAGCTGATGGCCACCTACAGCTTTTCTTGATACACAGATATCAAGACATCAAGATTTATACATTACCAAATCGTTGGAAAACAATCCTAACGATTTGAGAAATGAAAAAAACGAAAAATATTTAAAACAATAAATGCATGTGAATAGTATAAAAATCTATCTGACTCAGCCAGGGCTCGAATCGGTATCTCCTGCTACCCGGGGAAGTGTGTTAGCCAATTACACCACCGAGACTAGCCAGATAACTTATTAAATTCCCCCACAGTCCTACCGGAAGTCTTTATGTGGGTTTAAATACCACAACAAAACATTTTTTTAATGAAGAAATAAAAGCAAATAACGAGAGTCGAATAAATAGCTTGACAATGTCAGCTCCTTCGGGCATAAATCGACGTATTCGTCTTACTCGGAGGTTTAGACTCCCGGTAGGAGTGCGGGGAACAAAATAAGTTATCTGGCTAGTCTCGGGGGTGTAATCGGCTAACGTGCTTGCCCAGATAGCAGGAGATCCAGGTTCATGCCCTGGTTGAGACACATCTATTTTTTATTATTTTATTTTTTTGTGGTATTTAATCCCACGTAAATCTTAACAATTTTTAGTGCAAGAAAACAATAATTAATAACTCATCAGACTTGTCCCGGTAGCATCATTGGTACATGCACCGGCCCGGATAGCAGGAGATCCAAGTTCGAGTCCTGGCTGAGACAGTTAGATTTTTTATTCTGCACTAAAAATTGTTATCGATTTATTTTATTTTCCCTTGGATTTATTGTTTAAAACTCATGTGGGATTAAATACCACAACAAAAACGGGATTAATAAAACAAAAAATATTTAAGTTTGATTTCAAGCGAGAAGCCTGTGTGCTTGGTAAAGTGATATAAAATATGAACCTGGGAGAGAGTTGGAAGGGGATGTGGCAGAGGCCCCCCCCCCCCCACCGGTTAAGACCCTCTCACGTAGACCCCTGCAGTCCGAACTTGGTCGGAACTCTCGAACTTTCAGTTATTACAAGCAAGGTGGAGAGAGGTAGGAGCCGTTCCTTGCCAGCACCACTGCCCTAAACGATAAGGATCTTGGGGCCGAGATAAACTCTCCGACACAATAAACCTAAATTTTCAGCAGAATTCCTCCTTCAAGAGAGAGACAAACACGTAATGACCGTCAGATGAACGACTCAACTCCTTAACTGAACCAACTCAAATATTAGGGAAGAAAATAAAAGCCACTCTTACTCACCCTTAAAATAACACTTTGCAAATAAACATTGAAAATAATAAATTGAATTATATAATAAATTTATAATTATATTTAAGGTGAGAAATAATTATTGAAAAAAAAGTATTCCATCTGAACACTTACAATATGACTTTTACAATACTAACATAATAATGAAGTACGTTTAATTACAGATTTATAAAGTACAAGAATTGTCGGAAAATGAGAAAATCCACAGAGCCAAAAATTCCATATATTTCGCAAATAGGTAAGACAAGGTCTTTCTCAAATCCCAGGAAGTTAGCGAGGAATATAAATAATATACATTAAATGCAAGGGAATAGAAAAAAAAAATATTACTAACTCAGCCGGGACCTCCTGCTTTCCGGGCAAGCATGCTACCATTTACACCACCAAGGCTAGCCAGATGATTCATTATATTCCCTGCACTCTACCTAGAGTCTAAACCCCCGAGTAAGACGAATATATCGTCTTATGCTTGAAGGAGCTGACATTGTCAAGCTATTTATTCGACTCTCGATATTTACTTTTTAATTTATTTTTATAAATATTATTTTTGTTTTGGTATTTAATCCCACATAAATTTTAAACAATAAAATTTCTATTGCTATCCGGGCAAGCGCGTTAGCCAATTACACCACCGAGACTAGCTATATAACTTATTACATTCCCCGCAATCGTAACGGGAGTCTAAACCTCTGACTAAGAGGAATATATCGGCTAATGCTCGTAGGAGCTAACATTGTCACGCTATTTATTAGACTCTCGTTATTTGCTTTTATTTATTTTTTTAAATGGAAATTGGGTTGGGATATTTAATCCGACGTAAATTTTAAACTATAAATCCAAAAGAATAGAATAAAAAATCTATCAGTCTCAGCCAGGGCTCGAACCTGAATCTCTGGCTATCCGAGCGATTTAATAAGTTATCTGGCTAGTCTCGATGGTGTAATTGGCTAACGCGCTTGCCCGGATAGCAGGAGATCCAGGTAAAAGTCCTGGCTGAGACAATTACATTTTTTATTCTATTCCCTAGAATGTATTGTTGAAAATAGTTATAGTTTACAGATAAATTATTTTTCCAATATGAAATTTTAAAAAGTGGAAACTATATGAAAAAAATAACAAACTCAGAAGTAGTTTTTCCATGAGTATAAAATTCATCTCGAGTGCTTTCCACTTAGTAATACATACATGGGTGGTTTCACTGAACACGAAAAAAAAACTGAGGTGTCAAATAATGCCTACATCATGTACCGAAAAAAAAATAACAGGAATCTTTATAAAAATTGGCAACTTCTACAAGGTTTGAAAATATTCAATATATACTGTAGTAACTAATTATTTTGGGGCAACAGGGTAGCCCATGGGATCCGTGTCGGGCACTGTAGGTTCAAATCCCGCCCTGAACAAGCTTTTATCTATAAATATAAGCTAGTCTAGAGCCATGGATGTCTAGAATGGGATAGTAACATGTAGACCTCCATGACACTAAGTGGTTAAAAGGGATGTTTAAAAAATTACTTTTTCCTTGTCTTTCTACGAATGTTATTTTTTACGCAAAGCTTAACGATTTTACTTCTTCGTCGGGTGTTTGGTGAGGAATGACGCTGTTGTCTATTTTGGTTTGATATCTGAAAAAGGCTTAAAGCCAAAAAGCTTTGTTAGAAAAGAAAAAAAAAATAGTTATTACTAGCTACCCTCATATCGACATCTACAATTCATTGGTTTTTACTTTTATAGAAAAAATGAAAACTATATATCCAGTGAAATATATGAAATAAGGAAATACAGTACATAACTAGAAAAAAAAAGTGATTTTTACTCAGACTCCCTGGGTATTAACAAACCCATACAAACTAGCAAGTTGGAGGAAGGCGAATACATTGAAGGCGCTAAGTATAACGGACATGTGGAGAGGGACCCAGGAAGGGGTCCTCCCGTTTCTGAGGCGAGAGCTGAAAGTGAGACGCAGTGTAAACGAGAAGCAATAAGGTAGGGCGGGGGAAGCTTCAGCTAAAGAGAGTGCCATTAGGGCAGAGGGTGGAAGGTAATGGAAGCTGTCTCAACCCCTGTGTGGCTCAAACGGAGGAGTCCTCAAAGGGCTGCACGGATTGGGCAGATTGGCCCTCCAAGGGCTGACCGAGAACCATGCATAAATAACAACAATAAAACCTGTCCTCCAGGACTGCATGGCTTGATGAGAAGGAGATCCCACCGTGAATGAAACCAATCCTTAGATATTTCCCCATAAATATTTGGTAAGTATAAAAAAGTGATACTTTGTCGTAATAGTACAATTAAAGTGAGCAGGGATTTTCTGTCCAATAAGCCCATCATGCAGATGGAAAATGCACCAAACGTATTTTTCCTACCTCAGGATTTAATAAAATAAGTGACCAGGAAGAGAGGAGCCACAAATCAAACATCCAATATTCATTTTAATAACGTTCTGCGTCACTTGAGAATGAATCCATTTGATTGTATCTCCACCGAGTGAGAATTCACACTGATCTGCAGCAGCACAACATATTCACAATAAGTTATCACATAAATTACTTTTTTTTTTTAAATATCTTAGCAACCAAGAATCAAACAGATTTTGAAATTTCATATGAAACCTAAAAGAGCTAACTTCATTTTATCTTTTATTTTAAGGTAGCAAAAATGCCCAGAGACGGAAGGAAGGCTAACGTCAGATGGTGAGTCTAAGGAGAATTTTGTGTTTGTGGGGGATCTCTACAAAAAAAAGGTACTAATTACTCACTCATCGATAAGAAGAGAGGAAACAAATTAACTGTTATTAAATAAGTCCAAAAAGTATTTTGACATTGATTCGTAGACTTAGTGAGATCGCTCACACAAATTCCCTGACTCATCTTTCTGATGAAGCTAAATCAAATCAAATCAATACACATCCACACACGCCATTCGCGCATATATATGTACGTATATAGTATACATTTATATATATGCATATATTTATTTCCTGCCATGAAGGATCGTTGAAAATATGTAAAACATTTTCATAAGTCGCTTCATGGTGATCACAAGAATATCTTAATTTTCCGAGCGGAAAATCTGCTAAAATTTCCAAATAAAATATTCATGAAAATATTTACTATCCTTTATTAAATCGTCTAAATTTTATATAATATAGTCAAAGCGAAAATCAAATCAGTGGCAACGACAGCACAAATGTAACCCAAGATATATTGAAGAGTATGTGAAAAGGTATTAGAGACTATCTAATTCCTAACATCAATATTGTAGAGGATTTTAAAAATAAATGCAAGGAAATTATTTTAAAATATAAATTCGAAAACTGCACGGGCAACAATATTCCAAAAATATAAAAAACAAATTTGGCGTCTCTTTTGTGGAGCGTTGTATGAAATTTGTTTTCCTTGATATTGAAATACGATGAGTGAGGGCATAGAGGTAGGAAATTTATAATCGTAATATCTTTGATATGATTAATATATGAAAAACGTTGGTAGAGTATCATCGGTGTAAAATTCAATTTACCAAACATTAGAGTTTTCTTATAGTTTTAAGAAAAACTCTGACGAAAGATATTCACCGCAATTGAACGCCCCTCACACATTTTTTTTTTATTTTTCTGGACAAAAAAAAGTCTAGAGTCAGCCTAAACGTTATTTCCTTTAACTTCCATTTACTCCTCCAGTTGCAAATCAAAATATTCCTTGTACATTATTCAAAATATGAACTTTTTTTAAATTTTTGATAGATGGCAAAAGGCCAAAAATAAATGACAATAATTTTAATAACACTTATTTATTTCCCGAATAGTTTCGCGTTCTTACAAGCCTCTTCAGGGGCTTAAAACATATTATATAATTAACGTTGAACCTACCGCTTTAAAACCTACGTCAAGACAGTAATACAGTCTTGACATAGCTTTCGAAGAAGACGGTTCATCTTTATAAATTGTGTAATATATTTTAAGCTACTGAAGAGGTGTCTAAGAACGCGAAACTATTCGGACAAAATATAAGTGTTATTAAAATTATTGTCATTTATTTTTGACCTTTCGCCTTCCACAAAGCAACTTATATCTAGCATCTATGCTTAGAAACCTAGTAACCTAGGTATAAGTTGCTAGATAGATAAGAAACAATATATTATCTAGATTTGAAGAAACAAGGTAATTTTCGTAGTAAGCGCAACTCCTGCGTGTGTGATTTATTTTAATTTCAGAATCTTCAAACATGAAACGAGTTAGAGGGGCGTGAAATGAAAACAAGTTTTTTTTCTTTCTTTTAATGAAAGCAATTAGGGGTGGAAAATAAGGGGTGAGAGATTAGCGGCAGTGAAATATTGTAGGGGTGAGCGCAGAGAATGGAGGGCCTACACAGCTAGGGGCGTCCCCGGAATCCAGAATGACGGAAACGGACACACACAGCTGAACATTAATCACATCGAAATCCGTCACTCCCCCCATATTCGGAAGTACAAACAGCGTAGGTCCTCTGAGGGCATATGCGCAATACAAAAAGGTAACCTGGCCCAACCCTACGGAAATCTTGGTCAAGGGTATCATTTACCCTTAAATTTGGTAACAAGAGACCGAAATACCTCTCTGATCTAAAATGCTGAATTCCAACAAAATGAACACTGATAAAAACTATCTCTCCAGATAAAGACATACTTCTTTTTCGTTAATGCCTTCTTTTTTTTTCAGTACTAAAAGAAGAATTCATTAGATACTTGTTTTTTTGCAAATGACCTCCTCTTATTGACAGTTTTTGACGGTGAAGCTGTAATTTTACTTGAAACCGTTGAAAATACAATAGTAAATTTATATATATATATTGTTCTATATATTAAGATAAAGCAAATAAATTATGCTCCAGAAACCATATAAACGTGTTGTGAACAGGTCAGTAATGACGCTAAGATTAATTCAGGAACAGAGAGGTTGAGGGCTGATTGGAGACAGTAATTACTCCATCTCCGATTATTAATGGGGTAGTAATTGGGCAGATATTAGGCAAATCCGTGCATAATTGAGAAGAAATTAGGAAGAACCCATTCTAATTCGGTGAACTAGGTTGTTTTGTTACCACGATTATCGAAGGGGGCGTGGGAACAGGACACCTTGCTGAAGAATTGTTTATCACTGAGAGCTCAGACGAGAATCATTGACTAGGAAATCATTGGCTCTCTCAGACACTCCTCTACAAGATGTCCTCCCTACGATTCTGCACCGCCTACAGGTCTCTACTGCTTCCAGATAGCCATTCCTTTTAATATATTTTTATTTTATCATAAAGAAATTGTAGCGATTCTGATAATAATTTTTTTAAATTTTACACAAAAATTATTTACCGGCTAATACCTTATACTCATTATTATTAAAAAATCTTCCCTGTAATATTATTTATATCTCTTCAATTTAATTTTTTTTTCNAAGAAGCCATCACAGGATGTGTGAAAGCTCGGCAACTATCGACAACTTGACACGGTCCAACCCGGAAGAGGCAACTGTACATACATTTTTCTAATTGTTTTACTAAAGTTTTCGGTGACAGGTCACTTTATAATATAAAAAATATTACACAGCATCCTTTCTGACCAAAGATTTTGCTACATCTTCCTGACGGATACTGGTACAATAATAGTGCCAAAATTTGGACAAGACTCAAAAGGAGAGTTTGTTGACCGTAGATATTATTCTTAGATGATTTTAGTTGGGGTTCGGTCAAGTTTGGACGACTGATCAGTTAAGTTCTGAGCCAGAAGTTCCTCATCATTAACTCTAGAGACGTAAATTCAAAACTATATCGGGAACCCATCAACGTAGTTTAAACCTAAAAACATTTATCCTAAAAGACACGCAAAAAAAAATTTTTTTTTATTGAAGGAAAAATAGGTTTAATCTACTTGACTAATCTTTCGAAAAATTTCTATAAAGAAGCTTTATTATCATATTTGACTATTTTTACATAGTTTTTCTGGACATTAGAGCTCGTACAATATGTGTGTGTAAAGTATGTATATTAGAGTAAACTCACAAATATTTAAAAACTAATCACGTTTTAGTTGGTCTTCTAAAGGATCAACGAAAAGATAGAGATACAATTTTTACAAGATATAATTTTTGAAGGGGTACATGATAATAGTCCTTGCTCGTCTATCCCGGGACGTAACCCGTCCTCAGAGTGGAGCCCAGGATAACCCGCGATAGACTATCCGACACTCATCTTCTCCTTATCCTAGGATAAGAAGGAGACTAGACAGGGAGTCTAGAAGAAGGGGAGAAAATGCCAGTGCATTCACTCCCTTGACAAAGCTATGTATCAGCAATATAAAACACCTATGCATTGTAAAGGATAATAGAAGGAAATATGAAAAAGAAAAAAAATTAAAATAAAATAATGCAAAAAAAAATGTGCCTTCACTGTAATCAGTAATTTATATAAACTTGAACATACTAAAAAAAATTTTTGCCAAATATTTTCTGTAAGATTTATATGGGTCATACTAATTATCTTTCTTTTTTGAGGGGGTTAGGCCATTTATGTATTGTGCAATTTCTTAAATAAAAGAAAGATATATCAAAATGATATTGGCAAGCGAGGCTAAGTGACGTTGACGGCTCCTAATGAAGAAGACAGCCGCTGAACAGGACACCCAAGGTGGAAATGAAACCAAGTCAAGCGGAGGTATCAAATCCAGATATCAGCGCTCAGCAGAAATGAGGGAGGTTCTATTTTCGGCGGAAGGGGAAGCGAAGGCTCCTCCACATAAGGTTAAATTACAGTTCCCAACATTTCTGGGACAAATTTGGAACTATCACACTGATCACCAATATCAAAATAGGCCATCACGAAGAAACTGCTTGTATGTATGTATATAAATAAACAGACATAAAATACTTCTAGTGACAGCCATTTTTGGGTTCTACTAGGTATTAAAGAAGAAAATTCCATAAATTCTTTAATAAGAACAATTTCAATAGCTAGACAGATTCCTTTGAAATTCGTAAAAAAGACTTTGATATAGTAAAATAACAACTAACAATAAAATCTGTCGGGCAAGAGGTGCTAAAACGTCGCCAATTTCCTCCAAAATTTAAGAAATAATACCGCATATACTATGTTAATATTTTAATTAAATTGGTAGCATTAGGAGTATCAACGTCACTAACATAATTTTCATATAAACCTCCTTAATTTAGGAAATTACGCAATTGACAGATATCTTAAACCTAAAAACATATAATTTTAGTTGCAATTAGAATTAATCTCTAAATAAAAAAAAATTAAATAATAACTCTACTTTCATACCTTCTATTACCCATCTTCATTAGTTTCTGCAAACCATCTTCTGTTGCAGAGTGCTTTCGGAATTGATCCATCCTCGTGGCCGAATACATGTGTTCACTGTCACTGTCTGTATTCAACTGCGTTTGTATTCTTGTATTGAAGAGAATACAAACGCAGTTGAATACAGACAGTGACAGTGAACTCATGTATTCGGCCACGAGGATGGACAATGTCCGAAAGCGCTCGCCAACAGAAGATGGTTTGCAGAAACCAATGAAGACGGATAATAGAAGGTATGATAGTTCTATATTCATTGGTAGTGAAAATAACCTTTTAGATTATTTATCTCCTGACTGCTTCTAAGTTGATAGTTAAGAGATCCGTAAATAAGGATAGGCAACGATTTGCAGAATTTAAAATCTTGTACGAAGGAGGTTATTGAAACGTCATTCAACATTTTATAAAAATTTCTAAAACCGTACACTTTAGTACCACGGCTCTTTAAAAATGTTTCTATTTCTTCGCCAACATTACTTTAAAGAACCTGTTAGATATTTAGTCTATAGTAAAATAAAAGAAGAGGGAAAGAGGGAGGCCCTCTTGAAAATGGGCTATTTTTGAAAATTGCCTCAAAGACTAATCCTAATTGTTTTCTATATGTAAATAATGTACGTAAAACTATAGTGCCAAAACTAAATTTCTTAACTTA
>KZ808624.1:56118-81072 GCA_000696205.2 Oncopeltus fasciatus | reverse complement strand
AAAATAATATTCTAACAATTAGATTAATTTTGTAATTAGTCTGAGCAGTTATCACTCTGTATCATGTTATTAGGTCCCAATAATTTTTATTGTTGTTTTCAAATCAATTATGATGCCCTGCTAGCCGATCAAGAGTTCAAAACTGGTAAAAATCAGTTGGCTTTTATTTAAGTGAATGAGCTTTTATTTGAGATTAAATCTGCAATTCCCAAATCAACTCTGAAGCAAATTAATTATTTTCAATGATAAAACAATTAATTATAATTCAGATTTAAAATAAAATGTAATTTAGAAATAAATAAATGACTCACAGTTTCATACGTTTCAAATAATTTAAAACTATATATTTGTTATTGTGTTTGTGAGCATTTTTTATTAATCAATTATTTATCTGTGACTAGCTACACAAAAATATAAAGGCACATATTAACATGTACTTATTTATAAATAAATAATCATGTCCTCCGCAATTAGAGCCACTCAACTGCAATAAGAGTTTGGGCTTACAGTTTGATAAATATGATAAAGAATCTATGACATAAACATGTTTAAGCAATTTTTAATTAAATGTCCGAAATCTATTTGGTTAATAAAACTTTAGAATAAAAGCTATAGCTTATAAATTAAGATTGAAATTTGATTTATTTTGAGGGAAGCATAAAACTAAATTAAAATATACATGGATTATAAACTTGAATAATTAAACATTTATTTAAGTTTTAAAGTTTTAATCCAAGAGTGTTGATCATCTCTTACTAACAAAACAATTTCTTAAAAATTCGTTTATCTCAGCTGCATTAAACATTTTTTTTTATTTAAGATAAATCAATTATTATATTGTTCAAGTCAAAACTGACTATAAATTTTAGGAAGAAACATCAGCAAAAATAACTTTTCTCAATTGATCTCTTTTAATCATTATAGCATATCTTTAAATACTTCAGTAAAAATAAGAGCTCTAATTATTTTTTCCTTTATTTTATAATATAAAAGCTAAGAGAAATAAAAATACTTGACTGTATGATATTCTAATATAAGTATAATTCTACACTATTTAATGGATAAAGTATAAAAATGTATGTGTTATTGTTGTAATGAATTAGGAGACATACACAAATAATTATTATTTAAAACTAAAATTCACAAGAAGTTCATATTTAACAAATACATTAAATTATTAAATAATGAAACTTTATTTACTTGCACAAAAATTTAATTGGACATTTTTAAGGAAAAAAATAATGTTCAGATTGAAGTTAATGCATTAGAAGGTTAGCATAAGTTAAATACTGAAGTAATCAGAATAATGATTCTTAATATTGGGCATTTCTAAGCAGTTTAAAAAAATAACAGTAAAAATATTTTTCCTATGAATTTCTTATTAAAAATCAGAAAAAAATTATTAAACATTCTAATGCTCATTAATAAAAATTCTAAAGCTCATAAAACAGAACCCAATTATTCCTCAAAATATTAATGATATTCACCTCATAACTTATTTATAGCATGGCTAAATGAATTTTAATGGCTCTCTGGAGAGAAAAAAGTTCCAAGTTTACAAGTAGTGTTTGTATATAATTGGATACTTTCAGTTCTCTAATCAGCACTAATTATGAAACAATTCTATAGAAGTTATTCTTATTTAGGGCCAAGCTATTATTTAATAATTTTGTAATGTACTCTTACTACATACAGCAGTATTGTGTTAAAAAAAGAGAGAGAGCTTTCAATTGGAGCGGAGAGGAAGGCGGAGGAAATGGTAGCACTTGGGCTTTAGTTTGACCTCACTCACATCTCAGTCAAGTAAAACACTTTCTTTAAACATCTTTTTTTTTTGTGTGTTATATTGTACAAACCTGGCTTTGACCGAAGCAACGACAGTACCCACAGTGACATTTTCCAAATGACGGAAGGGTCCATAGACGGACCTGTCCCAGAGGGGAGGTTTATTGTTCCTGTCAACGACGTCTAATTCAACATCCACGTCTGCTGTAGTCGGAGGCTCCCCCCGGTCTGAGGCCTTCACCTTGAGGCGGTATCGCTCACGCTACAAAACCACAAGTAACAGCGAATCACAACAACTCTAGACGATATCCCAACTCCTCAACGTAAAACAACACAGCAAAAGAAAATAAATGAAATAAAAAATTAAAATAAAAGTTAAACAATTCAAAGGATCAATCTAAGATTTAATTTGGCTTTAGAAAGTTAATATCATTCCAATAAGGTTGATTCCTTCATTTTGAGAAATGCACATAGCATAGCTCATGTGATAGTTCATTATGTTCAGCATACAAGTTCTAAAACATAAAATCAATTATAATTGAATAAATACAATTATTAATAAAATATATAAAAATTTGAGCCACTGGGAAGTGACATGAAAAAACAAACACTATCAAGCTAGTTAAAAAAAAAAAAAAAAAAAAAAAAAAAAAAAAAAAAAAAAAAAAAAAAAAAAAAAAANAAAAAAAAAAAAAAAAAAAAAAAAAAAAAAAAAAAAAAAAAAAAAAAAAAAAAAAAGACTTGTGCATAGTAAAATTAAGACCAAAAATGAACAAAGAATCTTTGCAGTAATTCAAAAAATGTTTATAAAATATTTGGGATAGAATAATAAATTAAAAGGATGATTAATAATACATGTTTAGAGTCACAAATAAATGAAAGAGGGATTTTAAAATAAGAGGCTAATTTAAAATTATGATAAGTGATCTTAAATTTCCTAAATATAAAATTTAATTCCCAATGGCTTCAAATAAGAAACTAAATAAAAACCTCAACATGCGATCCTACCAGGAGTTTAATAATGGGTTATTCCTAGTTGACCTAAAAATTCAATATGAATTTAAACCTCAATAGAAGTATTGGGTATTGTCATGCTGCTCTATAAAATTAGAAATTTTATTATTTAATAACTAACAGTAATTTTAACTGATCATAGACTAGAAAAAATTTTATCACATATAAAAGCACAGGTTGACCAATTGTACCAGACTCTAATCCATTACAGACAACATAATTGAATAACAAACAATAGTAAAGTAACAACTATGACAATATTACAATTAAAAAATAAATTAATTTTCACAGGGAATATAAAATTCATTGAAACTTTTAAATGAATTATTAATATTAGATTTTGAAAATAAAAAACTTTCAATAAGTCATATTAAATCTAAAATATTTTTAAAACAATTTAATTTAAGCTTAAGTAAATATCTATGGCTATTCAGCAGTAAATTTATCAATAATTGTAAGAAAATATTGACGTAGTGGATTTTGCATATCCTGCACTGCTACTGTTACTGGGATTGAAAATAAGTATGAAGAAAAAATAATAGTTACTTCTTTCCTTTTGTTTAGAACTTAATTCTTCCAGCTATATTATTAGAAGTTATATATTTTTTAATAGAAAAGCCCATAAAGAGAAGAGATGGATAACAGTTTTTTGAACTTAATAAGTTGTATAACATAATGACAAATCAAAATACTATATTCTCTATAGAGAATATTTTGAGTATAGTAATAATTACTACATAGAAAATATTTTAAGGTCATCAATATATTTTATGAAATATTTCATTGATGCCCATAAACAAATCTTAAAATAATATTCTAACAATTAGATTAATTTTGTAATTAATCTGAGCAGTTATCACTCTGTATCATGTTATTAGGTCCCAATAATTTTTATTGTTGTTTTCAAATCAATTATGATGCCCTGCTAGCCGATCAAGAGTTCAAAACTGGTAAAAATCAGTTGGCTTTTATTTAAGTGAATGAGCTTTTATTTGAGATTAAATCTGCAATTCCCAAATCAACTCTGAAGCAAATTAATTATTTTCAATGATAAAACAATTAATTATAATTCAGATTTAAAATAAAATGTAATTTAGAAATAAATAAATGACTCACAGTTTCATACGTTTCAAATAATTTAAAACTATATATTTGTTATTGTGTTTGTGAGCATTTTTTATTAATCAATTATTTATCTGTGACTAGCTACACAAAAATATAAAGGCACATATTAACATGTACTTATTTATAAATAAATAATCATGTCCTCCGCAATTAGAGCCACTCAACTGCAATAAGAGTTTGGGCTTACAGTTTGATAAATATGATAAAGAATCTATGACATAAACATGTTTAAGCAATTTTTAATTAAATATCCGAAATCTATTTGGTTAATAAAACTTTAGAATAAAAGCTATAGCTTATAAATTAAGATTGAAATTTGATTTATTTTGTGGGAAGCATAAAACTAAATTAAAATATACATGGATTATAAACTTGAATAATTAAACATTTATTTAAGTTTTAAAGTTTTAATCCAAGAGTGTTGATCATCTCTTACTAACAAAACAATTTCTTAAAAATTCGTTTATCTCAGCTGCATTAAACATTTTTTTTTATTTAAGATAAATCAATTATTATATTGTTCAAGTCAAAACTGACTATAAATTTTAGGAAGAAACATCAGCAAAAATAACTTTTCTCAATTGATCTCTTTTAATCATTATAGCATATCTTTAAATACTTCAGTAAAAATAAGAGCTCTAATTATTTTTTCCTTTATTTTATAATATAAAAGCTAAGAGAAATAAAAATACTTGACTGTATGATATTCTAATATAAGTATAATTCTACACTATTTAATGGATAAAGTATAAAAATGTATGTGTTATTTTTGTAATGAATTAGGAGACATACACAAATAACAAATAAGTAGGGTTCTATACAATCAACTCACCATTTCTCAACTTTTAAATAATTAAAATAATTATTAAAACCAAAAAATANAAACAAAAAAAAATTTATAAACATTAAAAAATTACCACAAGTTTATTATTAAGTGCAATATAGGACTAAAATCTTTAGTAATACTATAGACCTACTATATATTTAGATAAAATTAATTCAATAGTCATATTTAGTGACAATACATAGACTTTGAATACTGATTAATCCCAAGACCATTTATATTTTAAGAAAGTTCACCAATAAACTAACAGCAACGTCCTGCTTTTCTTATGTCTAATTTAATGCATGCCCTCTGAAAAATGAAACAAATTTATGAAGTTTAATAAACTTAATTTAATTCAGTTTAATTTAGAACAAAATATTTAGAGTGGAACTAAAACCTTAATTTATATTTTGAATATAGTGGTAATTTTTGTTCACCTAAGAAGCTAAAAAATATTCTATGGCATAAAACTCAGCATTTTTTTTTTAATTAAAAATTAAAAACAAGAACTAATTTGCAGTATTTGTTTAAAGAGTAAACTAAAAAATTAATTTATAATATTAGTTTATTATAAAAATTAATTTAATACTATTTTTTAGTTTGCCAACAGCTGACATAAATAAAGTACTTAGGCTACTGTTTGTTAACTATGTTTGTTGACATACCTCCTCTTTTTTCTTCAAACTTGTCAGGAATTCAATAATATATTGAAAATTTTAATTACTTTCAATTTCAAGAATTATTTTCTACACCAAAATACATTTTGTTTAAATAATTAAGTAATTATTTAATTAAAGTAATGAAATGAATGTAGTGTGTGATATTATAATTTATATAATTAATTTAGATTTGTCATTATAGGATATAAATAGAAGATAAACAGTATAAAAAATAAGCAAACAAAAATTGTAAGCCTTCAGCATTAAAAAATAATTATTAGATGTTTTTTGTTGGATTCGATCGAGGTAGATCCAAAAAATACAATTTAAAAATGTATTTTTTAAATTGTATTTTTTGGATCTACCTTGACTGAACCCCAACAAAAGAATCTAATAATAATATCTACGGTCAAAAAAACTCTCCAATTAAGAAATAATTTCTTTTTACAATGAAAATAACAAAAATCAGTCATTTAAACAGTCTTTCAACTTAAAAGAAAAAATACCTTTCTCTTAATTTAACTTGTTTTGCTAATTTATTTATAGTGCCTTACAACTATTAAAAATGTTTTTAAACTGTCCACCATAATTTTAATTTTAAAATTGACAACAAATTTTAACAAAATTTTGTATTTAAGTTCTATATATTTCACTCTGATGCCAAATTTTATATTTTTTTGGCCCAACAATACTTATGGAGTTAAATTAGGGGTTACAAGTTTAAAAATTTTGGCTGTCAAAAAATTATACCTACAGACCAGATTTTAATGAAATTTTTACAAGTCTTTTAATGCTAACAATTTTGTTCTCTTAGTTTTTGTTGTACCTGAAATTGTTTAAAAGACAGTTCTGTTAACTGAAAATGTTTTTTTTTTTAGACTGTGAGTATCTACAAAAATAAAAATGGAAATGTGGTGTTTCCTATTCAATTTTATATAATTAAACTAAACTAAGGGTTTAACAATTACAAAATTGCAAACTGAAACTGCTTAACTGAGCTGTATGAAATTTGAAATTAATATTATTCCTGTTCTTCTGCATGGGCTGATTAAATACAGCATATATGCTAAATATTCTTACATGGTAAAACCGAGGTTACAAGTTTAAAAGAGCTATAATTATGAAACAGTTTACACTTTCAACTTGATGTGTTTGCTTCTTTGGAAACGTATTGGCAAATTTTACAATTTATGTTCTCAAACTCATTTTGAATTTTTTTTTTTTTTTTTCCCTAAAGCCAGAATTTAAAAATATCTGACCTATAACTTTATTTAAAGTTCTAGAGATCAAAATTTTATATTTATTAAAAAGGAGTTTGATATTTCAAAAGTAATTTTTTCAAGTGTAATTAGCAAATTTTAATTTAATCATATATTTAAGATCTTTATCTGTAACCTAAGATTTGAATATAGTACCTGTTTCACCAAGAGGACAATAAATTTCCTACATCAAAATGAAACTTAGTATTCATAACTCATATTTTTTTTTCATTTTTATAATCTATATTAAATTATGTACTTAGAAATTGGCCTTTGAAAAGTGCTTATACTATAAAGCAAAGTATAATTTCAATAATATAAGAGTTAGAAAATAATGTATGGGGGAATGTAATTGTTAAAAATAATTTTGTAATAGTTTATAATAAAGCTTCTTAAAATATTTTTCAGTTTAAGAAAATAGACTATTTTGGAATAATTTGAGTATTTTATTACAAAGTAAATAAAATAAATAAATTGTCAGTCATCAATGGCAGTGAAGAAAAAAAAAATTGAAGAATTCAGTATTCAGTATGGAATCATCTAAAAGCCAATGCAGTATTTTTATGTTCATAAACTCTCCTACATTGAAATAGGTCACTTTGTATGTGATTTTCGAGTTCTTAGGTTGTTCTGTGAATTTATTTAAGTCATGATAAGGAGGTTTTACTTGGTTCTGTTTCAGAAGAAGTTCCTTATTTAGTTCATAAAAAAATCTATACACCACATGATATAAAAAGCTCTAGGTACCTCACTGTATTATAAACTTCTATGAGATATGTAAACCTCATTTAAAGTTAGGTGGCATTATCAGACGATAGTTTAAAGAACAATAGTCTAAATATTGGATCAGTGGAGCTACATATAAATTAACTCATTTGCTCTATGATTTATAATTAGAGAGATTTTGAAAGGCCTCACTCAGACTTCAAGTATTATAATAAACCACTCTTAAAAAACTGGGATTATTAATTTTATAATTCCTATATTTTTACTTAAATGATAAGCCTTCTTCAAGTTGATAGAGAGTTATTCCACCAGTTACTATCAATACATTAGGGGAATTTTGTATGATATATGATATGACATAATGTCAAATGTGCTGCAGTGGATCATTTTGAGCATTTTCTGTGATCAATATATTACTTTAATTGATTCTCAAATGTTATCTCACATGTTCATGGTCAAATAAATAGTTAGCAAAGTAGTAATATTTTTATTACTAGATTTGAACTGGAGTTAACTCTCCAGATTTTATATTCACATTTAATAAAAGTCAATGGTAAATTAGAAAATTAGAATTAATTATAAAACTGAAAAAAATTATACTGCCTTTCAGTGAGTTTCAATCAGGTAGACAGTTATTATTATAATATCAAATAACTGACTACCCGAATCTTAGATGCAAAAACTTTTCCTTCTCACAGTCGAAATCGGTGTAAAATACTTTTCAGATTTCTTCTGCAACAGTAACAAAGTGACCACCCTCCACTTGCTCATGCATGGCCTCATTTAAAAAATATACTTCTTTAACGATAGTCAGTGGATGCTGTGTTTATCATTAGTAATCCACAATAAATTGTATATTTTCGTTATCGAAAATAGCTTGGAATCTACTGAATTCCACTCAATTTTATAGCTTTATTTAACAAGAAACTAAATAATAATGGTGGTTTATGCTGGTACATCCTGATTACTCAGGGTGTTGTGATGTGATGTAATTTATAAGGCAGATGTAATTTAAGCAAAGACGTGTTGCCCTCCCCTTCCTTAAATTACTTATCAGAGCACAATGATAACAGACTACAAAAGAGTTTTAATATAAATTTGAATGACTTTCATTAATTTTTCTATTGGACCTGAAGTGATACACAGTAGTATCATTTATGGTGGGAAAATATTAAGAGTATATGAAATATATCCATTAAATAGTAATTAGCAAATTGAAATACTTTCATCCAAATAATATTAATAACATTCTAAAGACTCTAGATATGTATATAGTTTTCCAAAATTACAGAACCAATAAAGGAAGGTCAAAGATTCATTTCAAGGCTGCAAAAGATTGACCTTTCAGTAAAAACATTGTTCCATACCCTCTACAAGAAAACCATACTTGTATGTTTTTGCCTCACAATAAGAGTGTCTGAGTCACATTATTATAAAAAAAATATAAGAAACTTTAAGCTTAAATTTATACATAAAAAATAAGAGGCTTATTTAGATTCTTTAGTTCAAATTTATTAGTAGAGAATCAATATACTTATGAGAAAATAAGAAATGGTGAGAGATTTAAAATAACTATTCTGATTATAAGTTGAACAAATAAACTGGTACTGAATACATAAGGTTTACTTCCACTGCACTTTGCAAGTGTAATTTAAATAAACAAAACAGCTACGTTTGAAAACAGTACTAAATACGTTAAATTATAACTACATAGAAAACTCATAATGTTTCTTGGTGATTTTCTAAGTTTATACCACTATATTTTTCTTTTTTGTAAACAAAATCATGGAATCAGCACTTGGTTAACGTACCTAAATAAAAAAAAATGTAAACAGTTTATTTTAATGAGTTAGTATACTTCTAAATAGTATTTTAGAACTAATTGATAAACATTATTGAGGCCATTAATAACGAGGATTAATGGAAGCCCAAGATCAATCTCTTCTAAGAATGATTTTATGTTTTTGCAATGGTCATTGTACTACCGAATCCATAAAAAATTTTTGTTTAAAATTTCTTATTTTCTACTGATTTGGGAAATTTTTTTTACTAAATGGACTTTTAAAGAAACTTTATTTTAGCAGGGTATTGAAAAAATGGATTTTTTCATAATAAAAAATCTACTAAATAAGGGGTGAAGGAGAAATATCTTATCTTTGCCAATATTACATTTGCATGTTCATTTATAATTTCAAAGATACAGGGAGTTAGATCCCTGAGCAAAAAAAATTAATTTAAAATATGAAATATTTTACTTTAATTATTTGTCAAACATGAACTGAAAGTGAGTAATATTTTCGTTCTGCACCAAAAAGGAATAATCATAATTTACATAACTATTTATTACAGGAACTATTATCGCAGGATACAAAATAATTTATAAAATTAAAAAGAAAGTTTGTAACATTGAAATATATTTTTCTAGTGAATAAAAAAATCACAGTAATTTTTAATGATATAGAATACTTCAGAACTTAATGTTTCCCTATCATTATCACCAGAAAATCACCAAGACTAATTAAAGAAAATATATAACAAATGTACCCTGAACAGAGAACTAAATAAACATAATTTTTATATTTAATTTTCAAATGTATTTTGCCTCTTCATCATGAAGTAATGTTTATATTTTAAACTTGAACTGAAAGTGAAATACTGGATCCATACCTTTCAAAAAATAAAACAACAAAAAATATATGAAACAGATAACAAATTTATAGAATAATGAACAGTTGAATATAGAAATATAAAAATAAAACACATGAAGGGCTCATTCACAAATGAGCTATGCTATGAACATTAATTTATATCTTGTTTTGTTAGTATATATGTTAAGTGAATCTACTACTTGAGAGGGTTAGCCTCTAGGATACATTAGGTTATATGATAATTTTACCTACTTACTGGAAAACATCCCTTGGCGTTGAGAAGTTAAAAGAGAATCAGCAAAACAGAAATAGTGCAATTAAATAAAATTAATAAAAAAAATAAATAAAAAATAAACTTTGGTTTAAGGGAAGGGAAGGAGAAGAGAGTTTAGACAAAGGCTAAGTGGTCCAAATTAACATAAAAGCATGCATGCCACATGATGCAATCAAATAAAAATAATAACTAAAAAAAAAAGGATCTATAGGATTGGATTTTGGGATAGAGGATAGGATGTTGAGGAAAAGGTGTGCGGGAAAAAATATCCGCACTCTTATTTCCACAAAAAAAATAAAAAAATGGAAAAACGTTTCTTTTTTTTTTTTTTTTTTTTTTAAATAGCCATCCGCAACGCCCCAAACACATGGAACGGAAAAATGTCACTTTTGGTTATTCGGTTAAAGTGGTAAAAGAGAGGCCGAGAGCTGAAGCGAGGTCAAAAACATCACCCAAAACACACCATCCTCCCTCTTTCTCTCTAAATCTCCTCCTGTAAAAGGATGAGAAAAAAACCACACAAAAAGTGAGCCACATACAAAATTTTAAAAATATCAATACATGGTCACCTTCAAAAAAATATTACAAAATATGAGCAAAAAAAAAGGGTTTTGCAACCCACTCAAAATATCATCCACAAAAAATCAAAGAAAAAAGTAGAATAAAAACAAAATCAGTAGTCAGGCATACAAAAATGGCATTGAGTGAATCTGTGTGTGGGGCTAAAAAATAAAAAAAGGAAAAATAAAAAATGCGCAGCAGCACAAAAATCAAAAACCTTGTCTGCGCAATTTTTTTTCACTTCTTCAGGGTTAAGGTTATTTATTTTGAAGAAGGACTGAACAAAGAAAAAATAGTGCAATTAGTGCTCCTGGCAAGAAAGTGACTGGTAAAGAAATGAACAATTAATAAGGTGCCGTAAAAACATAAAATCATTTTTATTTTAAGAAAGAAAGGGTTGCAGGATCTAAATCTGATCCCACAGAGCCCAAGCAACACAAATTAATGTGCTTTTTAAATAATTTCAATAAAAAGCCAGAAGAAATGGATGATAGTTACTATTTGAATATTTTCTTCTTCATAAAATATTTACAAGTGCATTTATAATAAAGTGAGATGGTGTAGTACATCAACAACTCTCATACATCTTACTTCATGAATTACTATCCATGAGATTTAAACAAAAATGTCCTTGCATAATCTAGAACTAATCATATTTATTATCAGGCTATGGTACAATTTTAAAAATAGACTGATAGTTAATGGAATATTTAAATGTAAAAAAATTATTTAGAAAGTCCTACATCAATGTACCTAATTGAAACTGTAATATAACTGATCATTGAAACGGCTATCTAGAAAAATTAATGTAACTGCAAGACTTGTATTCTGCAACCCACTTTCAAGAATTCTAAAAAAAACTTTTTAGCTCTTTAAATATTAAAAAAATCATTTAATTTATCATTATTATTAGAATTAGAATTTAAAAAAATAATTTTAACCACTTTATCTTGATTTATAGGATATAATATTAACTTAGGTTTTTTTTCCTGGACATAATAATAGTAGTAGAATAATCTAATTCTATATTCTTTAAATTATATCTCACTTATCCTCTATGTACCAGCCTTCTATAAACATATACAGTTCTGATCAATACAAGTATCTATTAAGTCACGATACAATGGATAGAAACAATTTTCTAAGAAAAGATTTGGCATGCATAGTTAGTAAATTTATATGTTTTTAGTGAAGACATCACAGAGTTAAGAAATAACCTTCATGTTTCTCAAATATAACATTCCAATAGCAGAAACATCCAATAAATTTCCAAGTTCCAAGTTCATCAGATTCTTAAAGTTTGAAGAGTTGTTGAAGTATGAAGAACACAATGTGTTAAGGGTACTCAACAAAAAGGTTTGAGATAAAGAGAATAAGATATATCTTGAAAAAAGAGGTGCTTTTTTGAGGAAAGGACAGGGAAGGGAGAATTGATGGATGACTTACGTCGAGAGGTTTCTTTAAAACAATCCAACCAGATTCAGGTTGAATTTCAAAATATTCTAGGTCAAGGGGATTCGATGAAGCAGATAGTGAATAGACGATAGCACCATTATTATCTGCATCCTCATCTGAAGCAGAAACTCGTAGAATATTAGTACCAATACTTGCATCTTGCTTCACATTTTCTACATATTTCTGAAATATAAGAAAATAATGTAAGCATTATTATTTTAATTAATTAATTAATTACACGAGAGAAAATAATTTATTATGTACATACCTGTCTGTCAAAAAGAGGTGGGTTGTCATTAACATCTGTAATTTCAACAGTGAAAGAACAAACACCTTCCAGGGATGGATCGCCCTGATCTGTGGCTTTCACAGTTACTGAAACAAACTTTCCATCGTCACCTTCTCTGTCAAAAACCTAGAAAGAGACAACCAACAATAATAAGTAAATTAAAAACTCTCTTTTTTGCAATATTTTAAATTAGTACAATTTTTTAAAATAAAATTATTGTTATTTATTTTCTAAAACATTTACCATTTCTTCCTTTGTGTTAAATCAAAATAATGCATCATTGGCTCAAAATTTAAACAACAAAAGTAGGAAAATTAATTTTCACCTTGTTAGTAGTAACTTCACCAGTCTCTTCATCAACAGAAAATTTGGTCCCTTTTTGATTTGGTTGCTGGACTATAGAGTATTTAACTTGACCATTTACTCCTTTGTCTTCATCAGTTGCATGAACCTTTATGGAAAATAAAAATAATATTAATAATAATGAAGCTACTTTAGTTTGTAAACAAATGCAATAGTTGTCATTTTCAAAGTAACCCATGAATCCTATTAGTGGGTAGTATTTTATCATTCACCAATGGAGACATCATCATCTTCAAAGAAACACTTACAATATGTTTCTCTGTTTTAGCATAACATTTTGCATTAACAGATAATTTTTTTTTGTTTTTATAAGCCTATGGTTAGTCACTGCAAGTTATTGCTTGTGATTTTAAGAAAATATCAGAAGACCGGAACTGGAAAGTGGCTGCTCAAAACAAGTAAAACTGGCGATAAATGATTAAGTCTATGATTGACTAGTGGCTTGTAGCACAAATAATTTCAATAAAGGACAAGTATGATTGAAAATTTTTGTAACTTAGTAATAAAATATAAATTTATTTATGAAGAAAATATTTAAAACTTTCAGTTTAAAATAATTAACCATGCATTATATTAATTTTTTAACTTCATTTTTCTTAAATTAAGTTCTACTTAATTTCTCAACTCCTTGAATTAAAAAAAAAATTATCTCTGTTAAAAATTTTCCCATAGGGCTATTGTGAACAATCTTAAAAATCAGGAAAACAGAAGCTTACTTTTATAACTGGGCTTCCATTAGGAGCTCCTTCTTCAACCTTAGGATAATAAGTGCCACAGTCTTTAAAGACAGGTTTGTTATCATTTACATCAGTAATGAAAACTACTACAACTGCAGTAGATGTATGAACGGTTGCCTCTCCGTTAACACAGCAAGAACCATCATCCATAGCTGTTACATTCAATTCATATTTGTCTCGGTCCAGTGAAATTGATTTCCCATGGAGTCTTATTACACCAGTTATTTCTTCTATGACAAACTGGCCAGAAGAAGTTGAACCACCGACAAAACCAAATCTGAAAATATTAAAATGTATTAGAAATAAATAAAGAAAAACAGTGACACTTAATTTAATTACTAAAAGTGAGAGATAATGGGAGATATTGATTTTATTGATTATTATAATAGATGATGATTTGTACATAGTAGGATATATATTATTGATAGTGCTCTTTATATCTAAGAAAATTGTAATTACCTCACATTATCACCATCTTTATCTGAAGCAACAACAGTAGTAACAAGAGTATTAGGCCCAGCATTCTCATCAACATTAGGAGTGTACACTTGCTGTGAAAACTTTGGCTCTTCATCATTTTTATTTTTTGTATAAATTCGAACTGTTGCAGTACCTGTTTTAGAAGGTTCTCCTAAAATCAGAAACAAACCCAATTTAAATGAACTCTCTTAAATGAACTTTGAATGAAAGGACTTCTAACAATCTGAAAATGGAAAATATATCAAAGATTTTATTATAAAATCTCAAATTTTAAAATTCATTAGTCATACAATTAATAATGTGAAAATAACATTAACCTTAAATTAATTTCTTGATAAAGACAATACAACATTAATCATTACTGAAAATATGAAAATTTTAAGAAATGTATTTAAAAGAGGGCAATCCATTTTTTATTTAAATTTTTAATTTATTGTATATACCTTGAGATTAAAAATAATTCATGAACTCTAAATTAGAACCACGTTTCCAATTCTTACTTAATCACACATTGCAGTATTTTTTTCTACTTATCAATCATATCTATAAGAATTAAGAATTCTGGCATTAGCCATGCACATGCTTTTGAATGGATTTCTTGACCTAGAATCAGTTTCTTGAATTAAACAAGTAGAGAGGAGAACTGGATGAGGTCTCACATTCAAAGGATACTCTACAATCTCAGGTTATTAACTTTGGTTGCTACAGATAATATTCAATTAGTACTCGACAACAACAAGTATTTTTTCTAAAATTTTTTAACTAGCCTATATCAGTTAAGGCCCTTAGCTGGATAGGATACATCCAAGGAAAACTCAAAATGTGTCAAATTCGAAAGTATCATTCAGTTTCTTTTAAAAAAAAGAAGAAGATATTTAAGGATTACAAAAGGCAATGAGTATATAATTTTAAAAAAGTAGAAATTTTCTTAGGACTTTTGAATTTTAATTGTTAAAATAAAATATTAGTAAAATAAGTCCAATAATAACTATTATTTGTGTTAACTAGTAGGTAGGATCAGAGAAAATATCAAAAAATCTGAAAACAGATATAATAGTAGCTATATTCCTTCAGAATTGGAAAATTAGTACTTTATATATATATAATTAATTAATTACACGAGAGAANATATATATATATATACATATCTTCTATAGTAATCGGATTTTGATAATTTTTTTTATGAAACATCTAAAACAACAAAATGACATTGAAGTACATTTAGTAAAAAATTTTAGCTCACCTTTATCCTTAGCTGTCACTACAAATTCATAGTAAGCATTGTTATTGTCAGCATCTAGTTGTTTATTATTATTAACAACACCATTAGAATCAACAGCAAAATGGTCATCAGAAACATGGTACTCAATTTCTGCATTAGCTCCTGAGTCAGCATCTGTTGCTTTGACTTTCAATATTGATGTACCAAGTGGAATGTCTTCATCAACATTATGAGCTTGATAATCAGGCAGTTCAAATTTAGGAGCATTGTCGTTCACATCAGTAACCCTTATTGTAAGCTGAAATAAATTTAATTGGTTAACTATTAAATATTTAAATGTATGAAAATAATGCTAAAGCTCATTATTCAATACTACCATTTTAGGTTGACAATGTGCAATAAACATACTCCTAAATTTTATTTTTCTTTGGGAAAACATGACAATCTAAGATGGCTCGCCACAGGATAATAACTAACTGAGACAACTAATACATGATATATTATTAGCAATGAATCAGAATGAATGGGATTAATATTTGGTTATCTCTAAATAATGTATTTAATACTAAAGAATTATAAATCATAAGACTTTAATTTTATGAACTTCATGTATATGTAGAGAAGAAAATTCAAGTAAAATTATACATAATTTGCATTAGATTGGAAGGAGGAAAGTTTAATTGATAGATCAGTGATCTAAACTGAATTGAAGCAACTTATTCTAATCCCCAACTTCATCTTTATAATCAATAAAATACATCTTAAATGCATTTGACAAACTAAGAGTATAATAAAAGAGCATTTACTAAGATGACCTGTAAAATAAGCTTAAGTGTTGGAAGAAAAGGACTACTAGATCAAAGGTAGATGGACACTTGGGTACATTGTTCCAATAGGTTGACTAAGATAAAAAATCTTAAAGAGAAAGGTTTCATCAACAACTAAAAATTGGGATTAAATAAACCTTTTGAACAAGACGTAGCAGAGGACTGACAGAAGATTAAATGAGATTTGATAAAAGTAATTCAATATAAATAATAATTACAAAACTATTAATACCATAACATAGATATAAATGGAACTGCATAGTATAAGATGTATAATGAATTTTATTATAGATATAGATATAACATCCAAAAGTGTATGTAATAACTAGGATAAGTTTTTTAAAAAAAAGTAAATAAAAGAATACAGACATATGTTGAAAGATAAAACTATTTTCTACTCAACTTAGGATATCAAAAAAATTGTGTTTTAAGATAATTTAAAATAATTTGTGACTTCATAAATTAATTTAGAGAAACTTATAGGGTTAAAAGGCTCTCATGTAAGACCTATTGAATAAGTTTTTGAGCCAAATATAATTTATAAAAACAGAAAGAGTAAAAACAAAAATTATAAGCTGAAAAAATGGAAATTGATAGAAAACTTCCTAATTTAGATTAACACAAGAGGCAGTAACACTAAAAATCTTGAAATTCCATTTTGAATAGATTTACCTAGTATGATATGTTTTAGTTAGTCATAAATAAATGATTTATAAAGATCATAGAGCACAGGTGTGAGAATATCAATTTAGCATTATAAGAAGAAGAAGAAAATAAACTTTATTATATGACTAACTGAGTCCCCTTGAATAACATAGGTGAATTTTACATAAGGCCTTTTCTGGCTCAAAAAATATACATTATTATAAATAAATAAAACAAAAATTATTTATAAAAGAAATAGTAAAAATTAAACAGAAACGTAAAAATAAAAACATTTCCTCAAGGCTGTTGAGTTAATAATCTATAACAATATGACTGGGGAAAGAGAAAGAAAAAAACAAAAAGAAAAAAGAAAAAAAACAAAAAAAACAGTGAGCTTATAACAGGTTTAGGAAAAAAAAAATGAAATGTGGAGTACCATTTAAAGAAAACACAAAATCACACTTTACACACAATAATTCCATTATTTTACATACATATCACAAGTGCATAAAATTCATTCAATCATTAATAAACAAAAATCATAGTTAGGAAGATCCAGTTTGGATGGATAGAAGATGCTGAAAAAGGATGGATTTAAAAAATGGAAAGAGAAGGAGCACGTCGATTTTTTGAGGGTAGGGAGTTCCAAAGGCTAGCTGTCCGAGCTAGGAAAGAGTGGCGATATGAAGCAGTTCTATTAGAGGGAGTGTAAAGATCAGAGGTACTGGATCTAGTGTGGCGTGAACGGACTGAGGAAGTGAAGGTAAGGAGTTCATAAATGTAAGAAGGAGAATGAGTGCAGACTGTATTATAAAGGAAGGAACCAAGGAAGTAAAGTCTGCGATAGGAAGGAAACAACTACTTTAAATCTGTATACAGGCCGGTTATCTGGGATTTCCTAGGCGAGCCGGAGACAAACCTAACGCAACAGTTTAAGAGACGCTTTAGTCTTTCATCAAGCCCACCCAAAACGCCGCCATATACTACACAACAATAATCAAAGTGGGGGAGAATAAGTGAAGAGACAAGGAGTTGGCGCATGGATCTGGGTAGTAAAAGAGCTGAGCGTCGGAATTGTTGGAGAGACGCAAAACAGCGCCGGGATATTTGGGAAATGAGTAGCTTCCAGGAGAGGTTCTGGTCAAAGGTTACACCGAGGTTTCTAACTGAGGAAGAGAAGGAAATAGGAGTATTATTAATGGTAAAATTAGGTAGGGTAGGAAGGGAGCTTAATTGGGGAATGGAACCTAATACAATGGCCTTTGACTTTGCCGAATTCAAACATAATCTGTTTTGAACAGCCCAGCTAGCTATTGATTTTGTCAAGCTCGCTTTGGATCAAATTCACCGCACTCAGTTCCGGAGGGGAAAAGGAATAGCATTATAGCTGGTCAATCTGCCATAGATTATTTATTCTTCATCATAAGCCTTTCCATTCTTACCAACTGATTCATAATCATTTTACAACCCCAATCCAACTATCACTAACTATAATTTAGTTTAGTGAGTTTTAAAATTTTTTCTTTGATAAGTCATGATAAGTTAAAAGGCTTTATTGACATGTGCTTTTGCAATATTCCTCATGAATAAATATAAACTACAACAGTTAGATATTTCTAAAAAATCAACGTCATAAGCACACCATATACATGAAATGAAAAAAAAAATTCCTTTTTTCTTTAAAATTTTGAATAATTTATTTTATGGGATTTTTTTATTTGTCACAATTTTATCTTCACAATTAATCTCTATTACCTCAACAGAAGTAGAAAATCCTCCAGAATCTTCTGTTGCGGTCACCACTAATGAATAAACATGTGGTTGCCTTAGGTCTTCAAAGTCTAATTCCTTAGCCAACTTTACAATTCCGTTCGTAGGACCAATGTTAAAAGTTCCAGCTCCTTGCCCTTGAGCCTTCAGAGTGTATCGAATTTCTCGATCAGCAAATGACTTTGCTTTAACAGAGATGATGCTGTAAAAGAAAAATATAATAATTAGACTCAAAATAATTGATCATAAAAAAATTCTTACACAATACACAATATTTAATTAATAATTTTGTTTCTTATTTTATTATTTCACTCAGATAAAATAGTTCATAATGTCAATGTCATTAAACTACTATAATAACANATATAAATATACAAAAAAAAAATTACAAAGAGAAAAATTTTTGGGAATATTTCTTGCTTTTTGTAAGTGAGGAGTGACCCGGCATTATGTACAGAAAAGCCCCCACTCTTCAAGATATTCTGAACAGAAAAAACTGTCTTAAAAAAAATAAGAAAAAAAAAACAATTAAACTTGCCATACAGGAGTTGCTAAAACATTTCTCATGTTTGTATTTACCATTTCATCTTCCGGGTTGGACCGAGTCAAATTGTTCTTTTTTGCCGAGCTTTCGCACATCATGTGATGGCTTCTTCAGGGCTGTATTTACCATTTCATCTTCCGGGTTGGACCGAGTCAAATTGTTCTTTTTTGCCGAGCTTTCGCACATCATGTGATGGCTTCTTCAGGGCTGAAAAGAGAATGAGAGTTGTTCTTTTTCAGCCCTGAAGAAGCCATCACATGATGTGCGAAAGCTCGGCAAAAAAGAACAATTTGACTCGGTCCAACCCGGAAGATGAAATGGTAAATACATCTGACGACCGACGAAGCCTACGTGAACATTTCTCATGTTTAATTAAAGATTAACATAAATAAGATATTAGATTAATCATTTAGATTAATTTGATCTTAAATGCTAAAAAGAGATAAATGAAAAATTTACTTTAAGGAATCATTCTTTCATTGAATTATAGTGTGTTTTTTTTTGTTCTCTAATCAGTACCTTTAAAAAAAAAGAAGAAAAAAAGTCAATTATACAAATTGGAAAATGGTATTTTTCATGAGGCTTTTCAAAGACACATTTTAACTCATAATTTGCTACATAATGAATCAGAATATTGGAATATTCCCATATTAGAATAAAGTCTGGAAGAGACTTTCAGGGAACTGGCATGGAGAGTGTTATAGCATTAGGTCTTGAAGCGACCTTTAAAGGGCATGCTATGTTGACTTGTCTTAAAAAAGACTACATTCTAACGGATGAAAATACTGGGACATCAAAAACTATATGTATTCCAGAATTATGAGGTATTGTGATACATTCTTCTAGCAATATAAATATTACTCTTGAAACAAGCAAAGTAATATTAAACATTAAGTTTAAATCTACATGAATAAATTTTACCTTACAAAAAATCATTTAAGATTATGTAACTTTAAAAATCTTACTTGTAATAATATAAATAATTTATGTATCAGTAAAATAGCTGTCTTAATAATTTATAAAAAGGGCAAGGGACTTTATTTTCTTCATTTAAAAATAAGTTTTTGTTTTAATTTTATTTGATTTTAAAATACTATAATTACTTTGCATAAATTTTATGGACCTCAAAAGAAAACTATTAAAAATAAAAATAAAAAAATATTCAAAATATCTTATTCTTATAAAATGAAGTCTGTAACCAATATTCCAAAAAGTATAATATTCAAAATACTGCTTTAATATCTCAATTTAAAGAAAAATTTATTTCCTCTCATTTAGTTCTGGACTAGGGACAAGACAATATTTATTTAGTATTTCTTATCTCTACTTTAGAACAAGGTTCTAAAACAATCATCATTACTAAAATGATAAGGTATTTTTTAAGTTATTGTGGGAAGGTAAATGATAAAAAATATATTTTACAAATATTTTATGCTACATAAAATTTATCTAACATAAATAACTAAAAATATACCCAACAGATTTTAATTATTCATTCGCTTCCCCCTCCCCAACAATACAAATGACAAAGTCTGGTATCATTTAAAGATTTAATTATAAGGAGGATACCTCCATCATGTAAAGGGAATTTTTTTTTTTTGTACGTGTATGTGAATCAATTCCCAATTTTACTGATGTACATCACTTGAATTGAATTATATAAATGGCATTTATAAGATTTCTAGTCCTCAAATCATCTAATATTCATATACCATGATAAATATGCCAAATGGCAGTTGGAGTATAATAAATATAATAGAGCTAACATTAATATATCAAAANTATATATATATATATATATATATATATATATATATATATATATATATATATATATATATATATATATATATATATATATATATATATATATATATATATATATATATATATATATATATATATATATATATATATATATATATATATATATATATATATATATATATATATATATATATATATATATATATATATATATATATATATATATATATATATATATATATATATAAGTTTTTATATCTTTCTCGATCCCTGATCCTGATGGAAATGCAAAAAAGGATGTAAGTAGCAAATGGTTGAAATGCTAAGGAGTTGATAATTGCAGATATTGTTACACACACATGCATACAAAATTACTTATTCAAATTTATAACTTGTATTGCAGATACTCTTAGAATAATTTTCATTTTTAAAGTGATTTTACAATACCAAAATGAACTTAATTTGCTATAGCCAGCTAAATGATAGTTAAAGAAGATTTGACCTGCAGTGCATTCAGGTGTTGCTGGTCTGAATACTAGGAGTCGTCAAGAAACTCAAATATTGATAATATAGACATTTCATTAGGATACAGCAATCTAATTGTCAGCATAGCACAAGAAACCATATTTTTAGTTTTTGATTTCTTTAAAAAAATCATTACACTTTCTGATAACAAAATATTAATCTGGCAATAATTTAAATAACAAATTACAAAAAGAAGGACAAATGCTTAAGAATTTACTTTTTGCAACCAATCAATGATTAATTATGGTTAAATGCCTAGTAATTTCCAACTGATTAAAAGACCGATTTCTTATTATTTCCGAAAGAATCAAAGCTGAAATCGAGTCGATGTTGTAACGAATGATTCGCGAATTGTAAAAAGTCTTTTAACACTGTGTACTAGATTACGCAACTCATTATTGGATAATAATGTGAAGTAGGAGAAATACATAAAGGGGATATTAAATGTTTTATTCATAAATTTCCGTTATTTAAGTATTTTTATTATATTTTTATTATGTTTTCTGAGATGTATTTTTCGTCGGACTTGCGTCCGCTAAATGAACCCCCCCCCACTGTATTTTTTACCTACGAATAATATTAGGAATTTGCTTATCTAAATTAAAAGAGAAGATAATTATTTAGATAAGATTTTTTTTAAATAAAGCGCTATTTAAATTAATAGAAAGTTAAAAATAAATTGAAGTGTTGGCGAAAATATATTTGCAAGTTACTCCAGCTAATATTTAAGGTTAAGTCAATATTGCTTTTTGATGGAAGACTTTGACAGAAATATAATAAAGCAACAAAGATTTCCCCGGTCGATAGGTTAGAAGTAAGTAGATAACGATAGAGAAACACACTTCAGATAAGGATCGGTCGTCCATTAATGTAATGCATTGTTGATCGATAACTACTAAAAATATCCTCTGTTTTATAAGTTTCCGGTAGAAATCATAGCGATAATAAATATGATCTTCTTATTTAAATTATTGCACAATTTTAACTAGTTGTCTTCAAAATATAATAACAAATCCAGGTTTAAAACACTAATCAAAGAATATTTGCAGAGGTAAAATACAGTAAAGTATTAACGGGAAAGAGATCTCCCGGAAAGTTCGATACCGAAACAGCTAAGACTGAGAATTCAACTTCTTCCTTCATCTTTGAGCTATTCAAAAGGAATTATATATTTGGGCGTTTCCTTTTATATATATAAGATCTATGTATGACGATAGATAGATAGATACAGTCAACACTGTGGAAAATATAGTCACCAGTCACCATTTAGATAAAGCGCATTTAACATTCTTTTACCAATGTTCAATTCCGCATTAGAATATGCGAATGGCAAAAAATAAACTGAAATACCAAGTTAGAATTTTCAAATAAAAGTAATTTAAGAATGGAAAAAAAATTAATTTAAGCGTTCATTAAATCTATTTTTTTTTATTTTGTTTTCTTAGACAGACATAACTTAGGGATTATAATTATTAATTGAAATAATTAATGAGAGGGAACAGAAAATAAAAAACTATCTGTCTATTTTTTTTTTATTCTGTTCCCTCTCATTAATTGTTTAAAATTTACGTGGGATAAAAAACCACAACCAAACAAAATATTTATAAATCAATTGAAAGATTTTACCATATTATTTTGAATTGGCTACTTTTTAATAATAAAAAAATACTGTAAATTTGACAGGCTGACAGTCAAGAAATTTATTTTGTAAAGAGGAGAACTGAATAAGGCGTACACTTATCCATTCATTCGTTGCTAATATTGTGAACCTGAGCGCTTCACTATGAAGTGTTGACATACACTTAGTGATCTTACACCAGTTAGTGATGTAGTGCCTATATTACGGATGCTGAGCCGGTTAATGTATGGATACCGGTCACGGTTCTGGTGATGCTCGTGGAGGCGGAAGGCTATGGTTAACTAAGGGTAAGGAAGTCCAACAATTCTGTCTACCAGTGACCTTGTATAGCTATTTTAGCCCATAATGGCCAATGGAAGGGTTAACACGAAAAATAATTCATAGTAGTTAAAAAGGTAAAATGCATAAAAAAAAAATTTTTTTAAATCTGTAAAAGATTGCTAACGAAGGAGAGGATAGGTGTGAAGAAAGGAACAGTTCAGAGATCCTGGATAGTAACGTGAACAGAGAAACTAAGAATGAAATGTTCCTATTTAAAACCCATCATTAAGAATAGAAGATTAACATAAAACAGAATAATATTTCTAATGAACTCTAGACCTATTATCCAGACAAAAATATCTGAAGGCCCTTCAGAGCTGTCTTAAAACACTCTAAAAGAAACTATATGTACATTACCGGGCAGCCAAAGCTCTCAGATCTGGAATGTTTTTATATGCTTTATAGTGTTTCCGTTAAAGTACTTCAGGGTAGCTCTGAGAGGCCGTTAGATGTTGAGCGCCCTTTTTTCACGGATGTGTGATAATAGTTTTTAGATGATTTTAAAAAAGTTTTAAATAAAAATAAAAATCACAGAACTTCCTGTTGAAAACAGCTCAAAGAAACTATGAAAACTGTATGCAAAGAAGAGAATCTTTAAAGATTTCCAACTGTAATAGCTTTTACAAGAACAAAACTGAAAATAGGAATCTGTAGTAGAGTTGGACCCCTATAAAACACTGAGAAGAAACCAACACTTGGGATAACGTTTGCGGATTCTCTCTCTTCTACAAATGGCAGTCGCGCGGGGAATTAATTAAGTCGTTTTTGTACGAACGAAGGGAAACGAGGTGATTAAGGACATCCACTCAACGGACTGATGGCTTCCTCAACGCCCTTTGCTAAATGTAGCTATACTAATCCTCCATCCGCCAAGTACTGTGTCGTCATAGACAGGAATGAGCAGAACTTAATTACCTGGCACTTGGAACTTGGCAACCTAACAAATTGACGATAGAACACATTTATGACATCCCACTGAATTTTAGGGGCGTTAATTAGAGCTTATTTGAGCTACTTATTGATTGAACTTATTTTGAACATTCAAAAGTTCATTTTAAGGCATTGAAATAATCAAATTTAGTTAAACTTCAGCCAGATTGTTTTTTTTATTTCAATATGACTTGATATCCAAGCTACACCACCAGCGAACTATAGGTCCCCCTTGAGTCCGAGCCTGGAGTAAGCTGAACAAACTGATCGTAGTGCCCTGACAACGAAAAGCAGTATTGGAAATACTTAAGTACGGTGACAGCTGAATATTCCAAAATGCCAATTTATTTGTCACGTCCAATAACAAAAAAAAAAATTTTTTTTCGATCCGTCATTCTACTTGAGGGTTTGTTCCGACGAAACAGACATTAACTTCAAATAATGTGGAATACAAATTCCAGCAAAAGCTGACCTGTAAAATCCCTGCAATTACTAATTCTAAAATTGTACCTCAATACTACTGCTCGATAATTTTTATTTATATTTATTTTAATATATATATA
>KZ808624.1:26467-41963 GCA_000696205.2 Oncopeltus fasciatus | reverse complement strand
TTTTTGATGTCAGTTCAAAAATTGCCTTTGTAATAAATTCTCTATTTACTTTCAACACCGACACGTACAATTACTATAAATTTCTTATCTAATTTTTGAATATGGTGAAATGCACAATATTTATCAGTGGTATATTGCATACCCATTATATATTATAATAATATTACAAATTAACTGTAATAATTGGAGCCGGGAAGTGACTGCAGTTAGCCACGACAGTTCTAGTCTGGGAGAACAGCTACATTCACGGAGTATATACAGTACAGTGCAAGGTCCTACCTACGCAAACACTTGAGATATCGCTTACCTGGCAAGTTATACTTAGTTACGAGGAATGGAGGAGCAAGTCAGAGCGCTTCTATGAGGCAGTTCCCGAACTAAATCAAAATAAAAATGGCCAATACCGTGCCTTTCAAAACTCACTAAATTAAAGAAAGCAAAAAGATATGGCCTCATATTAAAGGAATGGCCTAGTGACCTAAACGCTAATTGTAGGAATGAAATAAATGAATAATAATTGGAATATTTTACATGAAGGGCCCAGTCACCCGGCATGATACCTTACTGTACAGAAGTAATTAGAACTTTCTGAAGTAAAAACCACGCCTATGTCGTCTCTCTAAGGGGTTTAACAATTCAAACCTTAGAGATTTTAGGAATTCAGCAAGGATTTCAGTCCTAAATGGACATAAATTGAGAAATTTCGGACAGCTTCAGAAAAACAGGGCAGTTCCAAAGCAGCTCTACTCCACTTCTAATGTGTATCAACAACTAAATGCGACTTTCTCTCTTCCCCTTCAGATGTCAAGTAAGAAAAGGCAAGATTGGAGGTCATTACACATACTTATTTTGCTAAAGAGTAAATTTACACGAGATTGGAATGGATATAGGATTCTTTGCTAAGAAAATGAATCCATCACATGTAAATATTACCCCTTCAACACATCCCTACCCCCGCAAAAAAAAAAAAAATAAACAAAAATAAACTCACTCCTGTCCCTGACGATGAAATAATGTATGTTGTGATCGGTGTCCGGGTCTCGAGCTTGGAGTGTGAAGACTGGAGTATTTGGAGGTGCATTCAGTTGCACCACCGCCTGCATCGGAAGAGGTCTGTTTATGAAGTACGGAGCTTCGTCATTTACATCCTTCACGTGGATTATCACACGCTGGTTGTCAGTGTCTGGAACAAAAATACAAAAATAAATATAATTGTTAAACATATAAACTATTCATAAAATACGAACAATAAATCAGCTAATCTAAATATGTGCATTATCTAAATCTCAGCTACAAAAATGCAACTAATTTACAAATAAACTAATAATATTAAACGATAAATTACATCAGTATACAAGGAATAACAAAGACGACTTTCGAAAATATTTAATTCGCCAAAGAAAATTTTCAATTCCAGTATATTACTAAATTCATGTACTATTTCATCTTAAGATTTTAAAGGAAAAGAATACATAGATAGAGCTTTTATTAATTTTAGTTATAATGGGGCTGAAACAGTTATTAATCAAATCTCTTTTCGAGGAAATAAATTTCTTTACGAACACTGACCTTTACGATTGGCTACAGTTCATATTTATCGAGATTAGAAAAAAGCTGCCCAAGTTTTTATGAGTTGAGTTATATAATCTATATGATATTAATATATGACAAATATTGTAATTCGGAAAAACTCAAAAGAGCAAATAGACAGTTATGACAAAATAAATCTTTCTAAGCCAAACAAGCTATTAACTTCTGTTGGCATGGTGAAATTTCGTTTCCTTATACCATTAGTTGGGGTTAATATTTTAAAATGGTTTATGACCCTTCCAAAAGTGAGGTATTTAATGGCTTCATAATTCTTAAATGAGAATTTTACTCTGTTTGCATTAAAACCACAATATAAAGATTATTCCAGAATAAGAATAATAAAATTCAAATACTACAACATATAAAACTTTTTACTTTTAATAATTCTACACTAAAAAATTCAATAAATATAAAAATTAATATCAAGAGATAAAATTGTTAAAATATCTAAGATAATGTTAGCGTATATGGGGATTTATCTTTCGTAAAATGTAACTAAATAATTGTACAATTACCAACAGTGTTTAGGGGATTATTGGATGTTTTCTTTGGCGTATTATTTATTTCACTAGAAAAATTTCTCATTTGACACCATTTTAGAAGAGTATCATATATATGACGAGTACGGTTAGCTCTGAAGACCGATGAGACCAGTATGATTTTACATGGGTACATGGGTTTTTCTCCCCATATGTTAAAACACTTACGGGGCGCCAGGAAAGAAACATTTAGGATCATGGTGAGAGCGACGGTAGCCACCTTGTTTTGAATACCAATGTCACCGGGCAAAGTTTTTTTTTTTTTGGTCTCACGATAAGTCTGCCCGGGGCGGGACACGAACCCACAGCGCCGGGCTTCTTGAAACCAAAAGGATCCCTTGGTCTACTACGCCGGTAAAACAGAGTGGGGATACCTTCATTTCAACCATCTTGTTTAAAAAACATAAAAAATAAGGGACTTGCATATACAATCTGCCCTCATGATATGTTGAGGGTATGGAAAACATTAATTTTATTCAGTCAAGACATGTCTTTCAAATTAAAACTGAATTGCCCTCTTTTTAAACAAAAAACCACTAAAGTAATCACGAGAAAGAATTCATAAATAAAACAAAAGCTAGTTGCTAATTGCTACCAAGGAGAATGTAGGCCGAAATTCAAAGTAACATGGCAGTGTTGGCAGATGCCCTCTACTGCCAGTCGACATGCCACAAGGGAACACACAAATCGTGAACGAGCGTTCCTTTCCCGCTCAGAGAGATAACAGTAACAAAGCCTCCCCACCTGCGTGCCGACCATCTGATTACAAGCGAAAGATTTCATAACAATATTCCATCCTTCAGATAAGTAACAGGAGGGGCGAAATAGTGAGCAGCTGCCATATTTCAAAAATAATCTGGAAGTATGATAAATAAAGTTTTCCATTCAACACTGAACAACGCTAAAGTTAAACAGTTTGCTAATTTAAATGAGGTCAATAGGTAAAAATACATTGTTAAAACAGATGTACGGTCTATGACATTAGTCCAGAAGGCAGGGCACCACGAGTCGCAACACGGAGTATGACAAATTTCTGAATGTGCCAATCTCAAGCCATTAGGAGAAAGAAGATTCTAGTTTAGACGTGGAAGGTGTTTGCTCTGGAATTATACTGTAGATCTGATAGTTGGTAATTCGCTCAGAGTGGTTTTGGCATATTTACGGAACCCCAAAAACCTTCTTTTTCTTTTAAAACTCTACCAGTGGTTTGTTAAACAGACATAACCTAAGAATTGTTTCGTTTGCCAACTAAATCTTCTCCTACTGAGCATTAAATCCAAAATCTGACTCAAAATCCATTCCTCCTTTTGCCTCATATTAGGCTTAAATGGGATCTTCTAACTTTGTGCTTTGTGATTTACTGTCAGATCACTCCTTATTTCTACAAACCCTGAATACCAATATTCTACCACCAAAACCGTCGAACTTGACCCTATTGATTAAAAACCCTAACTAAAGATTGTAAAATATTCTGTGTATATATGCACGTATATATTTACAAACAAGGAATGGGATGTAAATGCTTGAAGGACAATACCTAAGACTCAACATCTGTATGCATGATTATAAAAAATAATCGATAATAAAAAAAGTCCCATTTGGTGGGATTAGAACTCGCAACGCCTGGATTGCCAGACCCGTACGGATCCCCTGAGCTATCCTGGCTCCCCCCATTCTGTTCTTAAGAAACTCCAAAATATCCTCTCAGGCTTCTAAGCTAAAATATATTGTTTACTCCTAATATTCGTACACCCCGTATTTTGAGCGTTTTCCTTTTGACGGCATGCAAGACATTTAGTGTCCCCAACATATCCTAGCTAATATTAAAACTAATTAGTTAGGTGTGTTAAAAACACATGGTTGTAATCAGACAAACTTCTAGGTCTTTCATCAGGAACGCGCCACGGCTTAGTTAAGATAAGCTAAGATAGTTAGACAGCTTACTAAACTTGGTACGTCGCTGCGATCGAAAATGGCCAGCATTTGAGTACAATGAACCCTGAAGGGTAGGGGCTTTGGAAGGTGGATAAGGAAGTCACCTTTATTGACCTGGATGTAGAGAGGCCTGGCTCATAACAAAACCGGCCAATCGGAGCTCTAGTACTTCCTGAGTGGTTTCCCACTTAGCTCCTCAAGGAGGAAAGGAGAGGGGGGGGGAGAATGCTGAGGTCTTACTAAAATGTCTTCATTATTATATTCGCCACCAACCACAGGTATACTCGAGATCGTCCTTCTACAATCTTCTGATCCGTTGAGTAGATGAACAGTATACGTTAATGAGAAACTGTGAATGAGTACATTCGTGAAAGTTTGAACATTGCCCGTGTTTGCTTGTACGTGTCACATTCGTGAAAGTGGAAAAATTTTTTTTTTTAATTTGGAGGTAAATTTGTTGACCGTCAAGTTATATGAAGAGAGGATTATCAGGAATTCGATTTGGGTAGTTGAAGAATAAAAACTAATTTGTAATCAAAAAAAGTTTTTACTTTAGCCAACGTTTCGGCCTGAATTTCAGGCCTTCATCAGGGCTGAATAAGTAAATGAAAATATAAAACTGTGTGTGATCTACTATAAAAAAAATGTATACTGAATATACTTTATTGGACACAAAAAATATATAGGGCAAACAAAGAACCCCATAAAAACAAGAATCAGTAAAAATCAACATGACATGAAAATAATTTTTAAAAAAATCACTACAGCTCTTTCAAAACGCTCTACAACTCACAAACATACTTTCGACTTAGACAAATTCACACTTCTTGCGACTGAACCAACCTTGAGAAACGACTTTTAGCTGACTCTATTCACATAAATAGTTAAGCCGAAACATTTGATAATACTTTTAGGAATATGTATCAAATTTCATTATGACTAAAAACAGTGGAGGGGGGGACTAGGTAATGACATAAATATTAAAATAAATAAGAAAGTATAATAAAGAATAAATCTCAAATTGCAAAAGCTTGTAGTTATTTTGAACCTCACTACATAAGCATCCTTTCCAGGAGAATTGGTGAAGAAGGAATGACGCCCAATCCTAACAGTAATATATTTCATAAAAGTCATTATCACAAAACTTCTGTAAAAAAATAAATATTTGAAAACTATTAGCATACCGGCCCGCATAGCAGGAGATCCAGGTTCGATTCCTGGCGAGGACAGATAGATTTTTTTATTCTGTTCCCTCTCATGAATTGTTTATTTGAAAACTATATTTTCCAACCTCTAACTATTATATAAGTCACATAATAAAACGAATATCAACCAACTTTTGAACAATCAGTAGTTTCTAAATATTGTAAACCTCTCACCCGGTTTGATTAACGAAATCTTTCCATGGCCTTAAGAAATAACATTTAATGATAATTGTGAAGTAAAGCAAGCGTGCACGGCCTAAAACAACAGTACAAGGAATAATATATGTGTATCGGTAATTATATCAAATGTATCGTATAATAATAAAATATTATATTCTTTCTGACTCTTGACTCTTGATGAGGAAAATTGGAGAAAAAAAATCAATTGTGTTCTGGTAAAAAATATATCTTAATTTATTTGAAAATAATTTGTAAAATGATAGTAGCGAGTTATCTTATTTTTAATTTTTTGTTTTTTAATCGCGTGTCAACCTTTGGTCATTAACGCCAAGGAGATATTATTAGAAGTGGGATAATATTTTCAAGAAGAAGAATTTCTTAGCAATAGGTCATGGTGAGATATAATGAATTGTTAACGCTAGTAGTTATTATTTTGATGGACATAGTAATTTCTTTGTGCTTGGAAACTATGAAATTTTTAAGAAAGAAAAAATTGAGAGAGAATAAAAAAGAAGCATACTGAAAATGCATCTAGATAAGATTTAATAGTCTACCCTCTTTCTGAAAGCTCATTACAGAGTCGATGACTTTATCGTCATCCAATTAAATTTCGTCAGAGTCCCATTTAAGTTTTATTTTTTCCTTGTTTCTTTATATTTTAGGCACTCTGCTGTAAATGTATGTTTGACGGTAAGAAGTTGTCCACAGACCTCACAAATGGGTGGGTTATCCTTTGCCATTATATAGTCATGTGTTAGTCTTGTGTGTCCTATTCTTAGTCTGGCTAATACCACTTCTCTCTTACGGTCAGTTGACATGGAACTGGACCATACCCTCGGAGTAGATTTTATTTCGCGCAACTTGTTGTCTCTGGTTGACCACCATATATTTTCCCATTTATTAAGGCGACAGAAGAGAGAGACTAGAGTTACGAGTGATCTTTGTGTCATGAGATTATTATAAAATGTATTACTGTTTTGTACAGCCTAATTTCGATAAAAGAGACAAAATATTGTGCATTAAACCATACACAAATAAAATTACAAAAGTAGTTCGTAAATTATGTTATTTTCAGATTATATAAGTCTACCTAGCAACCTAGCAACGTATAACTAGTAGAGCCTACACCTAGCAGCTTATATCAAGCAACCTAGCAACTTGGAAAAACGGAAAAAGGTGCTTTAATAGGCCAAGGTAATAAATCGAAAGGAAATATCAAGAATGCCCATGAGAAGAGGCATTGATCTGGGAAGCTGGAAGGGAACACAAAGGAGAAGAGAAGACTGTCAGGAGGGTGCTATTAGTGTCTGCGGAGAAGAAGAGGCGGGAAGCTGATGATTTACAGCTGTCAGACACAAAGCAGAACAAGCGATGGATCCTCTCTACGGGGGATACAGTGTCGGCCTTAGGGAATCTGCGGGGATATACTTCCCCCAGGCAGGAGCAGTGGAAATCTGCTCAAGATTTCCCACGTTAAAGTGGAGATCAACACGAGAAGGTAAGATCCGTAAGACTGGCTCTCGGCTGGCCGGTAACAGACATGTGTGGAAACTATAGACTTTCGTAGCTATATCCGAGCTACGAACTTGTAGTAACAATCGTTTTTATTAAAAATGCAACAGGAAATAACTGTTAGTAAATGAAATTTTACAAATATTATATTCAATAAGATATTTCGTAACAATAATAATATTGAATTAACATAATAATACATAATTTATTTTTTACGCAGTAAAATATTACTTTCTTGGTATCCTTTTTTTATACAAAAAAAAAAGCTTTATATGTTGTGTGCGTACATTGGTATGTCTTAAATTGCTTAGTTAACTTTCTTCACATACTTTAAATGTTATAGAATAATTAAGAGTTATTACATTTATTAAAATAAAAATTCTTTCCCTCCCTCACCTATAGATATATTTATTTTCATTATTGTTAAGTTTAGTGTCATGATTCCTTCTTGAAAGAGAAACAATCAATAGTAAAATGGTTATTAGATGATTTTAGTTGGGGTAAAAAAATTTAAAAAAAAGGGTATTTTTTAAAAAGATTATCTATCCAGTGTATTTTTTTTTATTTATTGGATCTACCTTGACCGAACACCAACTAAAATAATCTAATAATAATATCTACGGTAAAAAAAATCTCCTCTTGAATAGTAAAATGATTGCAACTCCAATGCATACTTTGAACAATATTATACTATTTATCCACCCCTCACAATTGGAGAAGGATATATATATATATTTTTTTTTATTATTATTTTTTTTTACCTGCTGTAAATGATTTTATTTCAAAAAGGGTGTGCCAAATTCTTCTGGCCAAATTCTAAAAATATTTTTGTAACAATTTCCTAACGTTTAGATAAATAGCTACATACATATTTAACAGAAATAACAAAAATAAAATAAAATAACTTATTCCTTTCTTCATTAGTAACAAATTCTTCATTGATATTAATTATGACAAAGTTTTTATGGGGTATATGGGGAATCTTACTGAAAATGCCAACATTCTAAGACCAAGTTAGCGAAATGAACACAAAATTTAAATAAAAAATTACCTAAAAATTGGAACCAAAAAAACAGAAATGACACCTATATTCCCATTGGAATTAAACATATAATAAATTCAATTTAGTGGAAAAAGTGGAGGATGCATATACATAAAGTACCAAAAGGAGAGTTTGTTGACCGTAGATATTATCCTAAGATGATTTTAGTTGGGGTTCGGTCAAGGTAGAGGTCAACTAAAATCACCTTAGAGTAAATAAAGTACCGATCACTTCTTACGAAATACTACTGTCGCACCCATACCCTAAAAGCGACGGATAGCCATATTCCCTTGAGGACCAGACTATCTTCCAAGAGAGGCGGAAGCACATTCCTAGCGGGATTGGAACTGGATTGCACCAACCCTTTAAGGGATGAATCGCATATAGAAATCCCTCTAGGGGCTGAAGGCCAAATTAGGCCAGCACTTCGCGGGACGCAGCTTTCCAATTCAAGGGCAGTTCAAATCAAAGCTTCCTCAAATTAAGCATAGATGAACGGAACGGAATATCCCGGCTCACACACGGAGGACTCGGAGTCACACACCCAGCTCCTTCACAGGCTCCCTTCATTAGTATAACGAGGGAGTTTTTTTCCCCCCCTCCCTTTAATCCTTCAAAGGACGAGGCCCTTTCTGTTAGTTCCTAAAATAATTAGTCTGAAAGATTATGTGTCGGAAACTTTTATAAAGAAACTTATGAATGATTAATTTAAAAAAAAAAGTTCTGAAATTTAGATAGTTTTTCATCATTACTGCACTATAAATACTGAAATATAAATATTTGTTAGTTAAAAGTTTTTAAGTTTAAGTCTAAGCTCAGTTGAAGTTAAGTTCAGTTTAGGGGCTGTAAACTGTCATTTCACGAGCATTAACAGACTACCTAAATGATGCAGCACATATATTAAGGTTACACGAGAAGTCGAGAAAATTTTTAGAACCAGAAATAATCCCATGTATATAAAAGGAAAAATAATATAAGTTACAAATGCTTCACACACAAGATATATGTAGTTATTTATTTAAAAAAAAAAAAATGTGTTGATATTTAACTCAGTAGTTAAGATTAACAGGGTCACTCCCCAATACCAACCAATCACTAGATTGAACATAGAAATCGGAAAAAATTGAGGCAAGAGTATTAAAATATTTATTGGGATATATTTATACTTTATCAAAGACAGAAGAACAAATTTATTTGTTCACTATTTTCATGTGCCTAAAAATAAAGAAATATACAAATTTATAGTATATAATAATTAAAAAATGTATTTGAGACACAAATGACTAAGATATAGCGAATACTAATACAACAAAAATAAGGTTTCTACACTAGGGTGGTCAAACAGAACTCAATCAAATAGAACTATTTAATAATTTGAACATAATCTATAGATATGAATTTAATTAAAGTTAAACTACATCCCCTGAATCTCAAAATAAAATAAAAGATCAGTTCATCCGAAAAAATGCTGTAAGAGCAGTTTAAAATTTTTAATTCTTTATTTGTCCCCCATAAAGTTATAAAATATTCAATTAAAAACCAAAAAAAATTATTTATAGTTTATTTTCTAGAAAAAAATAAATTATAAAACCAAAAATTCTTATGAATAAGAATAACCGAGAAAAAAAAAATTACAAAATGTGTAAACAATTAATAAAGTAATAAAGTAAAGAGGGAACAGAATAAAAAATCTATCTGTCCTCGCCAGGAATCGAACATGGACCTCCTGCTATCCGGGCCGGTATGCTAAATCCATTACACCACAAGGACTAGCCAGGTATCTCATTAAATTCCCTCTACATTAGCGAGAGCCTAACTTACGAGAAAGACAAGAACTTCGTCCTAAACTCAAAGTAGCTGACAAAATGTGTAGTTGATCGGGCAATGACAGTTTGTTCATTACTCATTCTACAGTCAACCGATAGACACTTTAGTAAAGAAAGTTTGATGAAAAAACATTTTAAAGTGTTCTGCTACCACCTAAGGCAGTATAAGAAATAGTAGGGGAGAGGTTATATAACCTCCAGATTACAAACTCCCTCTACGCGCCCTGAATTTCCGCATCTCATAAAGACGGCAAATTACCATGTCCTGCAGGCTTCCACGGATGTCCATAACGCACACTCTATCTTTACGACGTGCTGCCAAGGGGCGCCATGAATGTCGAACAGTGTTGCTTTACTAGCAAAAGTATCCCACGATAAGGTAGTGAATAAAATGAGATGTATGAAAGCAACAATAAAAGAGACTATTAAAGTAAGAAGAATAAAATAAAAAAAAATCCAAATACATTTGTGCGCTACTGAAATAGAATACATTATTTGCGACTGATAGTGTTGTAAAGAAATTATCAATTTGTTCCAGTTATTCCATATCCCTAATAAAATAATAAAATTCTCGACATAATTTATTTGGAAAAGTTATTAAAGAAAATAGCACTCAGCACTTTCCACACTAGTTCAATAGATAAAAATATAAAGATAGGGTTTTTTTTTTTAAATGGCCAATATTTCTCGTCAATTATTAGATATTACTCATCTATTTAGTCGAAGTCTTATACAATAAAATTACAAAAACATTTTAAAATAAGGCGTATTTTATACTTGTTTAATCAGTATTTAATAATTAAATTTACTACATTAAATAATAATTGATTCACTATCATTTAAGCATCAGAACCATAGAATAAATTAATACCAATTCTTCACATAGGCTTCAGATTTTGCCTTAAATATAGTTATAAAATAGAAATATTTTAATGTCTGCTCACTAAATATGCTGATTATAAAAGTTATTGTTCTTTGATCGTTATTATAATTATACTATAAATATTTAACAAAAATTCAGATAATATTTTAATTTTAATGTCACTATAAACTACTAATTTATGTGAATTAATTTACATAGATTTTGTAATAAATTACTTTTTTTTAAATATAAATAGAAAAAAGTGTATGGATATAGAAGTTTCCCCAAGAACTAAGTCGTAATTAACAAACATTCTTGGCCAGAATATCAGATTTTATAAGCAATAATAAGAAAAATGAATTACCAAAAATATAAAGTAATATTTATGTGAGCCCACGAAATCCAAAGTCACAGATTCGATCTCAGAAAGAGATCCAAGCGTCTTATTATGAAAGAATAAAATTACTAACCTTGCAATCCTTCGGAATGGAAGGCGTGGGTGGGGGAGGGGGGGCAAAAGTATGCTCTCCTCCGAGCCTTAGATGACCATAATTTAAAATTTTCTGAATTTTGAACGCATTAAAAAGGGAACTACGTAAAATGGATCAGGCAAAACCTAATTTTATAAAATTTCAAAATAAACACTTCTTCAAAATTACTATGATTTATCCTCAACTATCCTCTAAAGTAAAAAAAAAAACAAATACACAACGTTAAATTATAAAAATTTATTAGAAAAAATATGCAATTTAAAAAAAATATAAAAAGTAAAATTATAAAAATAAAAAAAAGAGGTAAGTGATGAGGAAGGTGTCATCTAGGATAAGAAGGGAGGCGAGATAAGAAGGAAAATTTCTCGAGGGTTTTCGAGAGAGCCACTTACCTCTATCTTAAATTATTAAACACTTAAGGTTTAAGTAAAGGCGTAATCCCATGGAATATTCAACAAGGGGTTCCATAAACCCATCCCGGGTTGTTAAATTCTTACTTACCCACAAGAAGGGACATTTTGAAATTACTTTAACGTTCCTTGGACAGGTCACAGCCTAAAGGACGGAATAAAATTTAAGAGGTACTGCCTTTCCTACCACTAACATAGGAGATTTTTAGATCATTCCTGTGGCATTTTATGCATAATTATTGCTCTTAACAAATCTCATTTAGCACATCCCCAATAATTGTAGACATTGAGGTTGATCTCATTTTTAAATGTCTATAAATAATCAACTTGAACCAAAACAGCAGCTATAAACTTACCCATTTATCAATTTCCAAAAAAATACCTCGAATTAGAAGTTTGGATTAGTTAATTTATTAATATCCGATACAATTATAAGAACTAAATTAATATGTATTTTATGCGTTAACTCAGAAATAAGATAATATTTTATATTATTTTTATAATACGATACACATTTGATGTAACTTCAGATACACATATATTTTATGTATTTTCTATCCATTATAAAAAAAATTCGGCCTTACATTTTTTTTTTTTTTTTTATAGCTGGCTAAATTTTTAATTTTTAATTATAGAAAGAAGACCACAACTTTAAAAATTAAGAAAGCAATAAATACCGATGAACACTGTGGACAAAAAAGCAGAAGTCCCTATAAAAGTTTTCGAACGGATTAAAGTTATAAAAAAATAATAAAATAATCTTGAAATTTTTATGTAGGAATATCTTTCGTACGAAAAAAATAGAGGTTAATCACTACCAAAGTTTACCCCTGTCATTTCAAAAGATAAAGAAAATAAATAAATCCCAAAAATATAATTAAATAATATTATAATATAAAAAATGCCAGAAAAAGTTAAGAGTTTGGCTACTATATATTTCCGCATTCCTTATATACTGCAAGTTACTAAGAGCCGAAACTACATAATACATAACTACACATAAATAAAGAAGCTAAAATGCAATTGGACAATGTAAAATAATAAAGCAAACTTGGAAACGTTCGCCAGGAGCAGAAAAACAGCAATCCATTTCACAAGGATAGCTCTCTAGAACTTATAAGGGAAGAAGAGAAACAGAGATGTGATAGCAAAAAGTTAAGGGAGGTATGGGAATTAATTTTGTGCGGCGGAAGAGACGGAAGGACAGGGGGGTTAGGGCAGCGAAGAGTAAGAGATAGGGGAGGATAAATGACGACCACTCCCGGGGGATAGCGGGAGGGGGAGGGGGGGCTAACGACCAATAAAACAGAGGACTGTAGGCCTTGAGAAGTGGGGACAAAACTTGGTACTCCTTAGCAGTTAGCCTTCGCAAATACAATTAGCTTGAGTCCGAAAAAGCAAAAGTTTAATATAAGAGAAGGTTCCAAGTAAAAATAGGATTTGCAGAAGAATTGTAAACAAACAAACTTCACAAATGCTCATCAGAGGGACTGTAATTATTATAGAATTAACAATTGCAACTAACGAACCACAATAACCATGACAAGTGACTGACAGATTATATTGACCTTACATAGTTACAGATTATTTAATATAATTTTCAAATAGAAATATTATTAATAGCTTATTATAACAAGGCATTACATCTTATTACCATTTATTACGTTATAATATTGGCCAGTTAATAGTTATAATAATAGCAGTAAAATAATGAAGCCATTAAATACAAAGGGACAAGGAAATAGATATAGGTATATTTTAATATTTGTTCAATTTCTATTGTCAACCCTACCCCATTGTTCTATTTTATACATTAATAAACTTTGCAACCTTATAGTGGCCGAGTTTGGTCGAGGAAGCTAGCCCCCTCAGCATGAATTGTGAGGACAGATAATAAGCGATAATATTCAAATACATAGAAAATAGTGCCAACTTAAAAAACTTCAAATATAAGCTGATGTTTAAAAGTGAAGAAATGTTCCTGATTTTGTGAAAATATATATACAACTAAAAATGTTTTATATTCAAGGATGGAAAATTTATTCACCATTTTAGGGGAAAAGCCTAATCAGATTTCTACTCCTCAGCCAATGAAGGGAGGATATTAAGGGACTTCATATTCAAAAAGAGTCGGACATTTTTCTCCATTAAGACCTTCTTTAGATCTCCATCAAAGAGAATCTCAAATGATTCTGGTCTCGTTCAGACTAAATGTACTCGAATAACTTGTACTGAGTACTAAGCACTGTAAAGTGCTTGGTTAATCTACTTTTACTGTAAATAAATAAGTCAAGATGAGTTCAAGTCACACACTTCAATAACGACGGATCAAAACTAATAAATATACGCTAATTTGCTTAGCGTTCCTTCGAAATTAAGAGAATAATACAAATTTGTACATGATAGGGAGGTTAACACACTGTAATTGGGTAAACTAATCAGATTTCCTATCATAAATTAAATATTGAGAAGGATCAGAGTAAATGAATACTTTGAGCTTCCGAATTGGAGTGAATAATAAAAATATTATCACAATAAACCCTCAGAATAATCCCAAATGCTTCCTTTTACGTATCCAATTCCTCCCTTCACCCCGATTTTAATATCCCTTTTGTTCAAGACTTCATTCCTTCCAGCTTCACCCTACAACCCTCCCTGTCGGCTCAAACGAAGATGGCCCCGTGACCTCCTGGGGACCTAGTCTTTAAATAATTTGAGACTTGTGTCATTGGTTACCTTCTATCCTCATGTGATTGTCGTTCAATGTAATTTTTTTACTACTCATCAAATTAAAAAATGTTTTTATTTTTAACAGAATGTAATAAGTAAATAAAGGTTTTTTAAAAAAATTACCACAATAAACGTAAATAAGAAACATATAACTAAACTGGCAAGGAGAGGGAGGGAGAGATTAATCTTTATTGTTATATTTTATATAATTTGTAACTGAAATGAACAGGAAGATATCACGAATATAAATTTTGGTCTTCCACCAAACACAATATCTTGGTCTTCCACCAAACACCATATCTTGGTCTTCCCCCTCATACGATATCAGATAAAAATTAATACTACCAACGATTGGCAATACAAAGCCTAAATATTAAATAATAACAGGATCCACCGACCTTTCCTACATCCTTTCTTTAACATTTTACATAATATGTATTTTTCATAAAATTTTATAGGACATAAATGATTATTTCAAGAACAATATCCCAAGAAAAGGAATTTCCATAATTTCCCCAGACGTATTATCAATAGTGTTATTAATTTATCGTGATAAGACAATAGCTGCCAGCGCTAACCTATAGCTCTGAAGATAAAATGAGAGTAAACTGTGTCCTTTTAATACTGAAAAGGCCTTAATTTAAATTTCCCGAAACTACTGAGGTGAAAGTAAAACGGCATGAAAAAGTGCCGGACTGGATTCGCCTGACGGACGAGTTTGTGAAGTAGGAGCGACCCTAAAAGCCCTTTAGAAGCCCTTAAGTAAAGGGGAAAAATAAACAAAGCGATAGATTAAGCAGAGAAAATTAAATTCGAAACTAACTTTTTCATTTCAAGCACAGAAAGGGAAACCTTCAAGTGGAGATGGAGGTCTGACGTTGCAATTAGCTTACAAATAAATCCCTAAATCCTTTATAAATTTTGTAAAAAATTTCTAGAATGAAAATTATATTTACAGACATAATGCTTTAAAATATTACTGCAGCTTTAAAAGAAACAAAAATGGAGACGAATTTCAAATTCAATCTTCATCTAAATCCACCTGGCACCCCTGACGCCATGCCATTGACGAAGTTTTCCAAAAGTTTGCAAAAATAATCTTAAATAACGAATTTAATTACTTTATTTATAAGATTTTGAATACTAGAGACTAGCCAAACAAATATATATATAT
>KZ808624.1:1113-14751 GCA_000696205.2 Oncopeltus fasciatus | reverse complement strand
CCCCCCCCCCCCCCACAGCTTCAGCCATCTTCTTTGCATTATTCATGGAGGAATCCTATCTAGATAATTCCAGAGCAATGTTCAATTTCATAAAGAAGATAAATGTCTGTCGGTTCACCACTCCGAGAAGTATTTTCAATTTTATCGGTGGCCACTACGAGAGAACAGTAAGTAAGGTCTATTCTCTTATAGACTTAGTACTACTAACTACTATTTAAAACAGGCTTATAATAATATTACTTTAAATAAATGTTATTTCACTCTACAATCTTATGCTGGCGTCTCTTTTGGAGCTCGAAATACAACTTTGTATACAAAATATAATCTACGCAGATTTCCCCTGTATCATATAGTATGGATATAAAAGTGTAAACGACGAAGTTTAATTTAAAAACTGTACAGAATGGTACTACTAAACTTATAAAAATGTGTGCCCCTTAGGAACCAATCCAAGATTTTAATAGAGAGCTAGTTAACAAAATAAATATTTGTATATGAGAATCATAACTCATATAACAGATTTTTACTACCCCTTCAAACTGAACAGCCGTGCAATTAGACATAAGCGTATCGAGTATGCAAAACAGATGTCGCTAAATTCAAAACGGACAAAAATGAAATAATTTAATTAATTGAAATATCGGAAACCCCCAAAACAAAACAATCAAAACCTTAAAGTATAATATAGGTTAATGTCTGCCTCCACAGTACAACACAATCATATTTCCAGCATTAGACTATTTTACTGTTTCCTCTCTGTGACATTCTCTTTTGAGATAGACATCTCTTTGGTCTAGAGCAGATGAATACAGCGCAATTCCATTCAAAGGTCTATATATTGCTAAAATACTATCATTTAATTAAGCACTACATGCAAAGCAGCAAATAAAGAGAAAAAAATTGGGGAGAAAATACAATTTTAACATTTTTAATGGCAAAATAATAATGAATTATAAAATATAAGAAATTAATAAAAAATTAGCACTGGAATTTGTTAACAGTAACTATATTGTTTTTGCAAAAGCTAAGCCACCAAAATCTTGTGTTTTGTTCTTTAACACTCTGAGATTATTCCTCTATATAAAAATTTGAAATTAAATTCCGAATTTAATTTGACACATCAATTGCTCCTCATTATTTCGATTTTGGTGTGAGTAGATTTAGCAAAATATATTTACCATAAATTTATTTACTTTTAACTAAAACCACTTCCCAAACACTTGTAACCATGCGATACAGTATTTGTTTTTTCACCTGAGTAAGTGGTTAGTGCTTTTTAGAGCTTCTAAATTTAACTAGTATAGGCCAGTACGCTAAGGATAATATTTAAATAAAAATAAGCAAAATAAAATAATTAAAAGCAACAAAGACACAATGCAGCATAGATTATACTATTTAATTAACTAAAAATCTCATTCTCTGCCACTATGGATCATGGAGGAAGGGCGGTGATAGGCAATAGGATGCAAGGTACACATCTTTCTCGATAACTTCTTATCGATTTATAACCTTCTGTCCAGAGCGGGACTCGAACCCTCAGCTTGTGAGTCCCACTTGGATCTTTCAAGCAAGGCCAAACGCCTCTGATTGTATTTAAGAATGTGAAAAGTAAGATATGCATTTTGCTAATCATTTTCATAGTTGTGATAATCTAAAACATGCTTTTGCAAACTATTACAAAATTATATATAAAGATATCATTCTCAAATCACAACAATTTAGACAGCAGGCGAGACAACGGACGACATTAAATAATTTTATGATTTTTACTCACATCGAAGTCCTTTAAAAGATAGCATGAAACAAACAAAAGATCAATTATTATTTGTGAATATTTAACTACTAAATATAGTAATAGAAATTATAACAAATAAACCAACTTAACTATATACAAATTCAACTACAATAATTCTTATATAAATACCCATTATAATGCATACAAATGTACATACATGAACTACGCAAATCAATAATAAGATACAATAAAACTTTATGAAAATATTGAAATCAATGTTAACAATAAATACTCTTAGAAAAATTCCAACCCCTTTTAGGGTCATAACCTCGAAGATATTCTGAAAGCGAGGTGATCCATCTTCCACACATACCCTGTTAGCCAATGGGGACTTCTGATTTTCTGTAGGGGTTTACGCCCTCCTTACAATTGAAGTCATTTACTCTGATGGATCTCGCGCCACGGGGAAAGGGGTGAGGTTAGAGCAAGGACATTTGGGGGGTGAATCTGGAGGGAAGGGATACGAACCTGTGAACGTTTGTATACGATTCTACAACTCTAACTGGAGCTCTCAAGAATCTTGTTGTACTCAATCTTTAAGAGGCCTAAGTCCTTTAAAGTAAGGATAAACAACCTTTATGGACTTAATAACTAAATGATATTATTTAAAAAAAATATCTCAATAGCAGGCGCTCTAAAACTAATCAGATTTTACTTCATACACAAAATTTTAAGATTTTACATATAGGATAATTGGGAATGAAATAGGAGAGGATTAATAATAATTTGGTGAGGTATGCGTAGAAGAACAGAACAAGATTAGGAGTAAGCTTTGTGGCTTGTACAGGGACGAGAGGACCATGAAGAGTGAGACCACAAATCTTTGACGCTTACACCTACGAAGTCCGTCTGGCAGAAAGCAACGAAACTTAAGCATCTTGATAGTTAATGTAAAGTATAAGAGAAATATTTGTATTAATTATACTTTGATCCTACAAGCCGAAGAAGGCGAAAAGGAAATGGTAAAATAAACTGCGTGGGGCGAGCCCATTTTTTAAATAAATTCTTAAATACTATCCTCAATGTCTACCTTACGTAAACATTTAATGGGAGAAAAACTTTAGAAAATAATACATTAGAATGATATTCTATAGTAAACAATTTAGTCATAACAGTAATAATAATACATTCAGATATTTCAACAAACCACCAACCCCCTTGTCCGATTTCAACATTATTATCATACTTGTATAAGGGTTTTTGTGTTAATAATCAAATGTCAAATTTAACTTTTCTATTTTAAAATGATTGGAACTCTCTTGAAGTTTAAATGGAGAGTTTTTGATCGCCTTCATGATTGGTAGGTGTAGTGGATATTCTAAACACATTATTCTTGTTTTCCTAAGCAATTTAATATCACTTCACATTTAGTTACGTCAATTTATGTAATTATAATATTAAACTTATTAAATTTTGGTTTTTATCATTTTTTCTAACGTCATTGTATTTCAACAGTCCTAAATATGTATTGTTGTAAGCTAAAAAGTCGGTAAATAAAAATAATAAAAAATAATTTTTTAACTGTTTATTTTTTCAACCTTGACCGAACCCCAACAAATTCTCTATTAGTAAACTCTCTTAGTTGTTCAACAGAAAGGGAACATGAACACACAAATAAACACAAATACAAGCACGCTTTTGTACGCCGAAAGCACACATATTTAAATCATTAAGTTGGAGGCTGAAAAGATACACATTTCCATCAGCCAGACTTAGTTGTACTCAACTCCCGTTCAACAACAACTAAGAGCAAATTAGTCATTAAATATATTTGTTCTTCTTTAATTAAATATAGAGAGTCTTTTTATTGTAAGCCCCTCCTGATTTACGATAATTTATCCTGTTTCAAATAGGACTATTTGCTTTAAAGACAAAAATGGTAATATCTAGTGTAAGAAACTCCCTCGAAAGAATAATACCATAAACATATAAATAATCACCATAAAGGAAAAAGATAAAGTACACAAAAGTAGGCGTTTATAATCATTAAAATAGAAGTATATTAGTAGAATTTTGATAGTAAAAATTTAAAATGTGTTGGATATAAGCTAAGGCGTCTCAATAAAAGCCTAATAGGTTGTAATTAAAGTATATTTATTGGATTTGTTAAATGCTTGTAGATATGTTAAAGAAGTGACAAGAAGTTGAGGAAGATAATGGAAAAACAATCGCGGATGAAATATATATGTCGGACCCTATTCAACCCGGAGGACGTCTAGAAAGGAATATGTCCGGGCTCCGAGGAACAGCCCCAGTCTGGGAGGAACGTATATATTTAGCCTATGTTTCCTGTCTCCTCGGCAGAAGATGAAGGGCCGTCTGGACAGTGGCATTATGGGAGTCAAGGGAGCTTCCGGGCTTTGACCGCCCGTCCGGAAGGGCCTTCACACAACGGCTGAGGGAGAGTAAATTGCCCCCTCTCTGTCTCCGACCAATACAGCCCTAAGGGATGGGTCAAAAGAAAGAGTGGTGAATAATGGAAGCAAAGACAGAAAAAATGCCATCCGCGCCAAGTAGTGAGTACGGAATCAAACAACTATCTACTAATTCCATGAAAGATTTACTATAAAATTGTTTTTACAATATACTGGATATTCTCATACCTTCTATTATCCGTCTTCATTGGTTTCTGCATGGAAGATTGATAATGTCCAAAAGCGCTCGCCAACAGAAGATGGTTTGCAGAAACCAATGAAGACGGAGAGTAGAAGGTATGAGAGTTCTATATTCATTGGTGGTAGAAATAACCTTTTAGATTATATACTGGATATTGTTCAGAAATACTTTTCCAATGCTCACGAGGGTTTTTATTTTTATTTTTTGTACGTTTTGTTAAAATAGTAAAAAAACAAAAACAAAAAACTTTTCAATTTAAAAACGAATTGGGTTTCTTATATAGAAAAAGAAATAAAAAAAAACATATCGCTCCGATGTTTTCAGTTTTTTAAATATAACTACAATAAATTAAAATATAACTTCAGTAAATGAAAAACAAAATAATGCAGTTGGATTTCTTTGGGATTGCTTCGTTGTCAAAACGAACCTATTCTTTTATAAGCAATTAATGAGAGGGAATAGAATAAAAAATCTAACTGTCCCAACCAGGACTTAAACCTGGATCTCCTGCTTTCCGGGCCGGTATGCTTCCATTACACCACCGGGACGAGCCAAATAACTTATTAAATTCCCACCACTCTAGCGAGAGCCTAACCCACGGGAAAGACAAATACATCGTTTTATGCTCGAAGGTGTCGAAGACATATTAGAATAGCTAGAGCTATTTTATCGTTTTTATTTGTATTTAAATATATATTCTATTTGAGAACATTTTAATCTCTTGCTGCCAACGATAAACGACCACCAATGAAAATTAATTGATAAATGATATGAGATCGATTTAAGTAAATAAACCTCTGAATATATGAGTGTGTGTTTTACAGTAAGTAATTTCAAATATTATATTGTTAAAGTTGAAGTTAACATACAAATTGACGTTTGCCTACAGCCCAATGATAATTTCTTATTCAAAAAATATAATTTTATTGGAGGTCAAGATATAATTACTTAAAGTTTTTACATGAATATTTAGTCAAATTTTTTGGATTAATATATTTCTCAACTCAGCATTGTCCTTTTAGGGGAGTATATCTGTAATTAGTTGAGCCCAGGCAGATAATCCTTAATTAAAAAATACATTTTTTAAATCTGTGTTTTTTAGATCTACCTTGACCAAACCCCAACTAAAATCATCTAAGAAAAAAGGTTAGGTACTTTTGTGTATTCATTATTTGAGTACTGAACAAATGGCTTGGAATACAAAAAGGCTGAATTATGAACCATCCATAATCCATATTATTTACGTTTTCAAATAAATTTATTTTTTTGGAGTTATAAAATAAAATAAAAACTTCTCATCGGATTATTGTAAAGACCTATTCTCTTACTTACTAGAGATTATATTATTATTATTTGTTCACCTCACATTCGACCACTTGGAGTCATTGAGTGAGGAGCTATCTATTGGGTAGCTACCCTATTCTAAATAACCGTAGATCTGGGCAAGTTTTTATTTTTCCCTAAAAGCCAAAAGAGGGCATTCGAACCCCCAGTGCCAGACTTAAAGAATCCCTTTCTGACTAAACCTGTTTCCTCCCGGCAAAATTCAACTGTACAAATGTTTGGAAATGTACTCAAGGAAGGATTCCATCCGCGAGGAAATACACCAGATCCTTCGTGCCTGTCGTGCCTCGAGTTAATTATGTGCTTTGAGACATCGTTCAGGCCCTGTCGTTCCGTATCGCGTGCAACAGCTCCTACAACATTAGGCCTGTGCTTATTGATCCAGATTTCAGAGCCCGGGATCCAGAACAAATATGCCACACAACGGAGGGGGTAAAACAGGGCATATAGCTGAAGGCATATAGCTCAAAATCTCAGAGACAGATGTCTCTGCTCATAGAAAATAAGAGGACTAAGAGGAACTGTGATTACAGAACAGACCAATAATGAAAACCTGACCTGAATGAAAAGCCTTTATCTAGCACAAGCAAGAGGCAGTCACTATTCATGATGAGACATCACGAGAAAGCCATCTGAGACATCCATAAAGAAAATAAAACTTTGGAATTTAATCATTTTGTCAAATATGAGAGGTTCAACAATAATATATAAAATACAATGCCCCATTCATTGTTCATTGTTCTTCGAGTTATCCGTTTCTACAAAATCTATGTTAAAAATAATGATATACGCTAGCCAAACGCTAAAATAATATTACAGTATGTCTCGTAAAAGGCACAATTGAAAATTTTAAAGACAACCTCGAACGCAATTATTTTCTCCTAAGATGATTTTAGTTGGGGTTCGGTCAAGGTAGATCCAAAAAACACAAATTTAAAAAATGTATATTTTAATAAAAGATTATCTGCCAACGTTTCGGCTTACATTGTTACCAATGACTGGTTGAGTCATGGAAATGTGAACTTAGGGACAGGACGTCCTCTCTCATCTTCATGATAGCCCTGAAGATGGCTTACAATGTAAGCCGAAACGTTGGCAGATAATCCTTTATTAAAAAATACATTTTTTAAATTTGTGTTTTTTGGATCTACCTTGACCGAACCCCAACTAAAATCATCTTAGAATAATATCTACGGTCAACTAACTCTCCTTTTGAGCAATTATTTTGTTTTTAATTTATTCTGATTGTAATATTTAACGACCATTTTAAAAATTATTTATGCAGAACTGCAAAAGAAGACTAGTCCGTGGTCTTTAGCGGATAAGGAAGATGATGTTCCGGATTTCCTGCAAGAGGACAGGTAGGCTCTCCCGGAGGCGATGACACAGCAGCAGGACACGGTCGGCAGGACATATTGATAGAGCCGAAGATTGCCGAGTAAGGAGTGAGGGGCCCTCTCTTTGTGGCCGGCCGGTATTGTCAGGACAACTGTGTCTCACACCGTGTCCCATCGCCGACTGTGTTCAAGGACTCCCATTGGCGGTGACAAGGGTCGTTCTCGCACAGCTTCACACTTTCTCGCGAGACTTCGGGGCGAACGGTAAATCACTCCTCCCCCAGACGCCAAATCCAGGAGTTTCTCGGAAACTTTATTCATAAGATGGCCGGGTCAACTTTTCAACCGAAGTATTGGGGGGGGGGGGGGTGGCAAATAATGTTTTTCCCATATCAAACAACCATAACAAATTCAAAAGAAACTCAATATGAAAATGCAAGTAGAAAGTCCACTGGAATCGTCTAACATGTTATCACACTAATACAATTACCTCTGGCAACTATAGAGACAGTTAATAAGATATAGCGGTCCTCTATTCTTTAGAACTTACAAGAATAAATATTTTACAATGATATTGTCACCAGCGACAGCATTAAATTAATTATTCCTTCGTAGGAGAAGAAATAATTCAAAGGGAAATTCCACAAAACCATTTGTGATTTGAATAGAAAAATTTACTCGACTAAAATAAGGATCACATTAACATTTTTCACAAGCTTTACAAATAATTAATCCCAAACCGCTATGTCATAGAGAAACGCAAATCGTCTAATAAGCGGTGTTTCTTCAAGTTTAGAAATTTAAATTTCTTTCATTAAATCGGATAACTAAAGAAAATGTGTAGTAAGTTTATATAAATGAATTTGTGTGCGGGCGAGTTTTAGTGGGTCTCAGTGTAACAAGAACAATTTGACGGACAAAAAAGTGCTCCAAGTGTCATGATGAAAAACTCTTAGTCGTGTAAAAGACGGCATAGCTGTTTTAAGTCTGTGTTAACCAATAAGCTAGACCTCTTGAATTCATTATTTTATCTGAATGCTGTTATTAAGATTTAAAAGGAGTTATTTTTTATTTAAGCCACTCGAAGATTATGTATTACTGTGACAAACAATTCCCAACCATTGCAGGAATCAATAATATTTTCCTCTTGTGCTAATACATGATATCGTTGAGGAATGGAGAGAGCCTATGTGAGGATTGAAACTTTAAGCGTTAATCTGAGCCATGCATGTTTAAATAGAGAGATAACTATAACACAACTGTTAGACTAAGGCAGTTTAGTGATTAGTGTGAGTATTAAGTTAGTTTGTAGTAAGTGATGTTCAATACACAAATAGGACATAGTAAATATATTTTTGATGAATTTTTTTATTATTGTTAGTTTATAAGGACTGTGTGTCATTGCATGTCTGTTCTTTAGTCTTTTATTATAAAATTAAATTTCATACTCATGTAGACATTATTATAAACCAGTAGCCCATATCAATATTATTTCAGGGATTCCCTCGTCCATCTAAAAATATGATCCGTTTAAAAAAACTTATTTTTTATGTATGAGTCTCATGGACATTAGATATTGTCGATGTATAAAGTATAGTATAGATATGGATGTGGTAAAGATATGCTAATTGCCAAGAAAAGAAAGTAAGGAAGAGTATACTTTTCTTCTTTTTTTCAGGTGTAATTTTCATCGAAGTTTTTATAAATTTTCAAATGCAGGTGAGGGAAGAGAGGAGGAGCTAATACACACAAGTAAGGTGCATACAGCAAGGTATGGTGTCTCAAAAGTGCACCTTCAACTTTACAGGAGATGCAAGGGAAGTTGAAGCCGTGAGAGGGAGTCAAAAGATTCCTTTTAATTATTTGTTTGCACAAGTTAAAAGTAAAAGCAGATAACAATCATTCTGAAAGAAGGGAGAAAAATCACAGAGGAGGAGTGTTAGAATGAGGAGTTTGCAGAGTGGAGGGAAGAAGAATTCNATATAATTAAATTTTATACTTATGTAGTCACTATTAAAAACCAGTAGACCACATCAATATTTTTTCAGGGATTCCCTCGTCCATCTAAAAATATAATCCGTCTAAAAAACTTATCTTTTATGTATGAAACTCATAGACATTAGTTATTGTAGATGTATAGAGTATGATATGGATATGGATGTAGTAAAGATATGATAATTGCCAAGAAAAGAAAGAAAGGAAGAATATAATTTTTTTTTTGTTTCAGATGTACTATTCATCGAAGTTTTTATACATTTTCAAATGCAGGTAAGGGAAGAGAGGAGGAGTTAATACACACAAGTAAGGTGCATACAGCAAGGTATGGTGTCTCAAAAGTGCACCTTCAACTTTACAGGAGATGCAAGGGAAGTAGAAGCCGTGAGAGGAAGTCAAAAGATTCCTTTTAATTATTTGTTTGCACAAGTTAAAAGTAAAAGCAGATAACAATCATTCTGAAAGAAGGGAGAAAAATCACAGAGGAGGAGTGTTAGAATGAGGAGTTTGCAGAGTGGAGGGAAGAAGAATTCCCACCCCTACTCTTGCTGAGCAATGAAAGGGCCCGGCACTTCACCCTCGCTGTTTGTACTCCCACCCTCACACACCCCCTTCCTCGCCCTCCCCTTTGCTTTGTCGCCTATAACGTGGAAAGAAATTCGCTTTCACCCTCTATACTCCATTCTAAATTTTCCCCGAAGTCTTTCGGCTCTAATTTACACATATTGTAAATATTGTCAATAGACCAGCCAAGCTTTTGTTTTTGAAGATAACGCCTTATTCGAAAATCCGAAGGCTAACAGCGCTAGTGGCGTCAATAAAGAAATTAAATCAAAATTGACATACCAATTTATAGCATTACTTTAATCTAAAACTTGACCGAACCCCAACAAAAAAACATCTAATAGTAACAAAAGAGTCTCTCTTCACTCCTCACTGACGAAGGGCGAGATATTCCCGAAAATTTTGCTCCTTGTGATTTTTTCTCTTTGTGTATGCACTGCACACTCTATCCCACCTGTTCTTGATTGCTACATATCGCAGCCACGAATGTTTCATTTTCTATCTATCTATCTATCTAAATATAAATTTAAACGGACCATATTTAAGTTTCTCCGTTTTACGATCACTGAGGAACCATTGAAATTTTTAAAAGTCGCATCATGGTGACAAAATGTATAGCTTATTTTTCCCGTGAAGAAATAAGATAAATGATTTATCATAGGATATTAATTATCCCTTTCATCCATATGTTTCATCAATGCTTAGAATATTATATGTACAATTATAACAATTTTTTACAACAAATAAAGTACTCGATAGATGTAAAAAAATAAAAAAAGAAAGAACAAAAACACATGTCAAAATTGAAAATTTTACATGTTGAGATTTTCCATGATTCGCGACACAGTCTAGATTTTAGTTTTTCATTTCTGCTGCAACACATCCACCAATACTGAACTAAAAAATAACTCTGTGAATAACTAAAGCTTCGAGTAGAAGATTAGTTGATAATACAGAAATGTGTAAAGAGAATTACAATTAGAAAAAAATAAATACATATATAATTTAGCCGGCATGTGTACCAGTTATTTATAATAAAAAATATAAATAAATTACTTATACAAAATAAATATGAGAAAACATAGGGTACCAAAAGGTTGAGGAATGCTACGGAGAGTAGATACACTGGAATCACCACAAAGCGTACCACGGCTGATGGGATGGAGTCTCCGCTAAATGGGAGAAACACAGATTCCACATTAGCCCCCTACGTTCTAAAAACTCCCGGTCGTCGTATTCGGGGGTGATATACACTTTTACGCTGGGGGGTTGGGCCTATACGCCTGTGGGTTTGGTTGGGAAAACCAAAAAGTTGCTATCCAACCACTAAAACTTAGAATTAAAACAATGCCACTAATGTTTTAGACTAAAATTTATGTAGTACTTATGACAAAAAATGAATTACCTAAAAAAAACATAATTTAATAGTAAACAACGCCAATGTACTCACACAATCGTGTGTATGTGGGTGTTATAGCCTTAAAAAAAAAAAAAAAAAAGCGACCGAATTCGTTATTGAGCTTCTATCCACAAACGATTGATGAGTTAGTTAAAGCAGATTCACAATAGACTCCCAGTCATGAACACCCTGATGTAAAGGCTAGGTGAGATCCTTAATTCCATCGAGAGAAAAAAAACATAACAAGATTGAATAAATTTAAACTTTTTCTGCTTTCTAAGTACGATCTGACAAAGCTCGTTTAAGTGATTTTTCGTATTATTGTTAATACATATAATAATTCTTAAATAACAAAATTTCATTAAAACATTCTTCGTTGTAGAAGTTGTTGAGTTTAAATAAAGTATTCTCATAAAGAATTATTTAAAAATTTAAGTGATGAGATACAGACATATATAATAGCAGAGAATTTTTGTTGGGGTTCGGTCAATTCTAAAGAAAAATAAAAAATTTTAAAATAAGACACATTTTTCTAAATTTTATTTCTTTGGGACCACCTTGAGCAAACCCCAACAAAAATTCTCTACTAATAATCTCTACAGGCAAAAACTCTCCCTTTAAACATATACAACGTTTCAAATATACAGTGGAAAATGCTCAATATTTAAATTGTTTTTCGAAAAATAAAAGCCTATTACTAACCAACATAGCAGCTAAAAAGTAAATTATCTGAAAAGCAATCGAAAGATTAAATGGAGTGGATAAATTCGATTGAATAAATAGTTTGGGTTCGGTGATAATGTATTTTTTCTTGGTATTTCTGATGAATCGAAAATTATTGCAATTTTATATGCTATGTTTTTTATTTTGCATTTAGTAAGTAGTATTAAATTTCAATACTACTAAATTAGACACAAAATAGTCTTAACAAGATTTTAGTTTCACACACATGAAAGTAAATAAATTGCAGGTTCAATTTATTTTTTTTTTACTATTTAAATAACTAAAAAATTAACAGATATATACATGTGGATATACCATATGGTGATATGTCACCAATTCATGAAGATTTTTGCAATCAATGGAGCCGCTGTCTGCTCATGAAATTCTGCCAAATTTCCATAGCGGTAAACTACTCAGATCTTGGATAATGATCTTCAAGAATATATATTCCACAAAGGTTCGTGCACATCCTCTTCTTTTCAAACATCAGCGTTCCATTCAGAAGCGAAGTCGTTAAGAAGGACCTAACACATAGTAAAAACACATTCTTCCCTCAGCGTTTAATTTTGGAATATATATATATATTTTTTTTACTCATCTTCAAAACATTTTTATCTCCTTACCAAGTGATAGGAACACAAACACAAACACACACCGTTGTAAGAGCCGAAACAAAGTATATTGGCAGTAAACCGTTTGGTTTACTGGTTTTTTCTTCGGTTTTACTGTTTTTCTCTCACTTCCATTTCCTCTAAGTCTATTTTTATTTTATATATCTTCTATACATAGGACGGACTGCTCCGGTCGGTTTTGTCATCAGCTCTGCCCCGTACTAACCATACGCTAAACTATTCAGTATCAGCAAGTAGGCTGTTACTATTAGACACTTAACGTATGGAAGCTTGCCAGATTTAATCTCTTAAATTTTGGGACCAATGAGATTTCTATAGTTCCCACTACCTGTACATATATATAAAATTACACATTTTCATGCGTGAATAATTAACTTCGCTAATACAATTCAGGAAAACGTAATAATAAAGAAATCATATCAGTTAACAAGGCAACTGTCACTCCCAAACCTATGCAATGTCAGGTACTAGTAAACGATCGGAACCCTCATTATTTATAAACAAAATAAAGTGAAAGACTCCCTATAGACTATAGAGTTCAGAGGGGTTGGATACACATTCCCAGTGGTTGGGAAATCGTGTGTGGGTGTTTGTGTGAGTATAGTAAGTTCTATTATAAAAGCAAATTAAGAAATAGGCTTCCAACCCTGACAAACCCAGGATAATTAAAAACAATCATAATCAGAATTTTTTTTAAAACAGATATATATATCCAACTGGCCATCAAAAGCTGTTACCCACAGCAAAATATAAAATGAATTCACCCATATAAACTTGACAAATTTTCATTATCAGGTGATGTACACTTCTTTGCTCGAGCAATGTATTAAATTGATTTATTTCATATTTAATGGAATTGCTTTGAGAACTAATGGACTTGAAATATAATATTCAATTAGTGTCGTGTCCTCTGCATGACTGGTTCTGTCATACTAATAATATAAATTTAATTGTTTGGTTGTAATTCCCAATTCTCCCATACCCTAAACAATATTTGATGGTTTATTCCAATTTCCATGCTCTAATGCTCATATTTTCATAACTTTCTTGCTTTAAAAATAACAGTATTTTCTCTCTAATCTCTCAGTTCTCTATTAGAGAGTTTTAGAGAGATTAGGCACTAACATTTAGTTAAAAATTGAGATTAATTCTCTATCACTAGATGTTTCACATATTCTTTAAATATTAAATTTATACTCTTCGATTGAATATATCCAAAATTATATTATTATA
>KZ808623.1:162403-173257 GCA_000696205.2 Oncopeltus fasciatus | reverse complement strand
TATAGTTTACTTTTAAATAAATAAAACATTACTTTGAATTATTATTTAACCATATTCGATCATCATGTGCGATCAATAACTATTTTTGCCGACCTAATTAATACTATGCATAATAAATTTTCTTTCAGAGGGTACAAAATATGTATTGCAATATGAGAGATGGACAATGGGAGGAAAATGCAAATTGATGTATACAAAGCCTTCGAAATAACTCGCTGAGTTCCGGGGCTTGAATCACTTCCGTTTTGCCTGTGTGTTTGAAAGTGGATGGTTCCGAAGATATCATCCTGGTCTTTTGCTGGTACAGAGAGATTTTACATCTCTACATTATACGTTCGTTATGTATGGGCTAAGTGTTAGGAGAAAGTGGAGAAGGTGTGTTTGGTGAGGACCGAACACACCCTAGAATGACATCCGCCTGGAGTTTGAAAGAGGAATTTTCGAGATTGAAGACACCATAGGATCAGGTCGGAGTGCTTCGTCGGTGATCGGAGAAATGCAATTTCACAATGACACAGGAGTGTCGTACCACTTGATGGTGGATTTCTTAGGCGTTATTGTACTAGCAGTTCGGAGCATTTTACACAAACATATGTTTGTGCAAAATGCTCCGACATATGTATATACAACTAAGCATAACAGAGCATGTTGCCCAAACATATTCTATTCCCTTGCATTTATTGTATGAAATTTACGTAGGGTAAAATACCTCAACTACAGTCATTATTTAAAAAAGAAATATACAAGTAAGGTGTTCCATTGTTTGACTTAGCTCAGGTCAAATAGTATATCATGGTCCTCTTTTTAAATGTTCCATAGTTTGACTTAGATCAGATCAAATCGTGTATCATGGTCCTCTCTTTGAATGTTTCATAGTTTGACTTAGCTCAGATCAAATCGTGTATCATGGTACTCTCTTTGAATGTTCCATAGTTTGACTTAGCTCAGATCAAATGGTGTATCATGGTACTCTCTTTGGGTGTTCCATAGTTTGACCTAGCTCAGATCAAATCGTGTATCATGTTACTCTCTTTGGGTGTTCCATAGTTTGACTTAGCTCAGATCAAATATTGTATCATGGTACTCTCTTTGGGTGTTCCATAGTTTGACTTAGCTCAGATCAAATTGTCTATTATGATGCACTGTTTCGGTGTTCCATAATTTGACTTAGCTCAGATCAAATCGTGTATCATGGTACTCTCTTTGGGTGTTTCATAGTTTGACCTAGCTCAGATCAAATCGTGTATCATGTTACTATCTTTGAATGTTTCATAGTTTGACTTAGCTCAGATTAAATCGTGTATCATGGTACTCTCTTTGAATGTTCCGTAGTTTGACTTAGCTCAGATCAAATCGTGTATCATGGTACTCTCTTTGGGTGTTCCATAGTTTGACCTAGCTCAGATCAAATCGTGTATCATGTTACTCTCTTTGGGTGTTCCATAGTTTGACTTAGCTCAGATCAAATCGTGTATCATGGTACTCTCTTTGGGTGTTCCATAGTTTGACTTAGCTCAGATCAAATTGTCTATTATGATGCACTGTTTCGGTGTTCCATAATTTGATTAAGCTCTGATGAAATCATGTATTATGGTCAAATCTTTGGGTGGTCTCTATTTTGACCTAGCTCTGATCAAATCCTGTTGCAGGAATATACTGAAGAAGAATCCTACAATACAAACAATTATTGACCTGGGGTGAAACCAATAATGTCCCAACTATGAAATTTCTCTTCTCCTTAAGATTTCCCGCCACTCAAACAGATTTAAATTATTTACAGGCGTACAGAGTGAAAAAACACACTCACATAGTGTAGGTTAGTGTGTATGTATGTATGTGTATTAAAGTAAGTAGGTATTTCGTTAAAAGCTCTATTGAAGGGTTTTTCTTGAAAACTGAAGTCCAATTAGAGACAAATTAACTGTTATTGAGATAATAAACAAGTTATAAATAACTATAAATTTCTATGGAATATAATACTACAATTCTATGGAAATTTTCATAGATTATTAATATAATTTTTTTTCAAAATTGTTTGACCAAGAATGAGAGTATAATCTATATAAAAGATTTGGTTTGAAAAATAATAACGGTTTTGCAGTTGTAATAATTTTCTACCCTTATTGAATTTGAAAGTTGCTAAATATAGCGACTATTTTCATAGTTTCACTTTCTCTGGTAACCCACAATCACAGGGATGTCCTCCCTTCTTTAACATAGCCCTTCGTGAAAACTCTACTTTTCCATGCCCTTAGCATATCCCACTATGTCAACGAAAGCACTGGGGCAGTGCTCAAGTACCCCAAAGTGGATGTCCCTTGTAAGCAACCCTTACGAACTCCACTGGGGCAGTCCTCCCACTCCTTTATATCCTATCGTAAAAGGAGACTGCAAGGGTTACGACCAAGGTAGAGTGGGTGTACTCCGGCCAAGAAGAGATATCTAGTGAATGCGTGAGCTGTGTGGGAACTTCCCCAATTATTTTTAAAATGAATTAAGTTGTAAAACTTTATGTAAATAATGAGAGTAAAATGTTTAATAAAATATAAAATAAAAATATACATGCAAATTTATAATAATAAAACATCAAATAAAAAAAAACTACCCTTGTTTTTTCCCATTACTTTATTAATTGTTACTTAAATACTTTATTTATTTTTTTTATCATCTCGTGAGTTTAGTTGTTTAAATTTATTAGTTCAAATATAAGTAGTCGGAATTATCTGATATTTCTAAATTTCCACAAAACTGTTTCCTTTAATAGTAGATTTGTTTCTGACAAATCTCAAAACTTTTCTTTTTAAATAATGAAATTAACTCTTATCCCATGAAAAATTTCCTACTAATAATGCTAAGGGGGCAGGTATTTTCTACAAGAAAATAGCTCTCTTTGTATTTCTTGTTCAAAACTTTTATTTTTCAACTTTCTTCTTGAAGCTAAATTTTTATCTCTCCATTCCATTCATTTGTTCTTTATTTATTGTGAAAAAGTTGGTTCTGATTTCTCCCTGATTTCTGATGTTCTTCATTTATGGTATTAGATAATTTCATATTATACTACACCATTCGTTATATTTTTATAAAAGGAAATTTAGTGGTTTTAAATAAGGGTGTGTTAGAAGGGTCTGGATCGGGCATGCCTTTGTTTATTACCTTTGGAAATTTTATGTCTCAAAATAGATTTTGATGAAACACGTAGCTCGTTTAGATTTACTCAACAATACTTAATTCAAAAAAATTAAAATCAGGCACATTCCGGTTGCGCTGGAACTCATTTCGAGCTTAAATTTGGTGGAGGAATTAATTACATCCTCTTAATAAACGAAAATAATGGTTGGCCTTAAACATATGGCCCAGGATCCGATGGCTGCATAAAATTCATTTTAATACTTACACATATATTCTTCTTATTTGAGAAGTAACATCTACATAATTATGCAAAGTAATAAAAAAATAGTTTATCTCTTGTGAAGTAAAAAGGCTTCTTAAATAGAATACAAATAAGTTAATTGCGCACTCTTAAATAAACACATGATTTTTTTTATATTATCAGATCCCATTACCACAGAATTAAAAGTGAATTAATTTCTAAATTATAAGCTATTAAAGCTGTTTTTTTTTTTCAAAGGTATTCAAGAGATTGGTTAAATATACGTTTTAGCGAAGGACACTTTGTGTGTGGTCTAGAGAAAGCAGAATTTTTTTTTTTAAATTCAGCCAATGTAAGAGCAATTATTGTTCCCACCCCATGTTGTTCTCGTAATAATCAGAACCTGTTTATCCTAGAAAAAATGTTAGAGATAATTAACATAAAAAAATTCTAATATCATCAATTGAGCTTTAAGATATTCCTAATTATAACTTTGTACCTACTAATATTATTCAAAGGTAATCCTTGAACTAAAAGGTTATTTCTACCACCAATGAATATAGAACTCTTATACCTTCTATTCTCCGTCTTCATTGGTTTCTGCAAACCATCTTCTGTAGCCAACAGAAGACGGAGAATAGAAGGTATGAGTAATCCTTGAACATATTATTAATTAGGCTCAAAACTAAGTAATTAATTTATAAGTTGAGGATACACGAATTGATTTATCAGGGAATTCGAGTAAGTTTGGATTGGACATTCATGTGATTACTTTCTGTAGAATGTGAAAGTACTACGGGGGTTTTAGTTGCCTAGAATTAAACAAGATGGTCTCCTGCCTCACTTTGGCCAAAAGTACATTTTTGAGTAATGATTCGAAAATAATATTTTGTTATAATCAAGGAGGACACTTTGAGCAAAACTGAAAAAAATTGAGGGGGGTTCGTTTGGGGTTTTTGTTTTGGAATTTGAAGAAGTAAGAAGTAATTTGTAAACTATAAATTCCATTGTTAAACTAAATATTAGGCCTTCTTCAGGGCAATGGATGATGGAGTTAAAGAGCCTACTTTTCTGGGATAGTTAGATCATTACTGATATTAATATTCTCAGACTAATCCCACCTCATTATATTTGTCGGTCAATGAACTATTTTTAATTTGAAAAAATAAATAAATAATATATAGATAAAAGGATAGATCACTTAATTTATAAAATAAAATAGCTGAATTTGGTTAAAGTGCTATAAGAAGTCTGTAGTTTAATATCATGTAATAGGGAATGTTACGGGTGTAATGTTTACTAAATATGTATGTTCTCTCTTGTTTATTTAGAAGAATTCCTATTTATTACTCAGTTGTAAAAATATATATATTTCAATTATGCAAAAATATTAATGCAGATATTACTTTTGTTACAGGTATTGTACCCACTGAGTTGCGTAAGTAAACTTCAAGTACAATTTAAATAAATAATATGCTATTGTTATAGATAAATATATTTACTTTAATTGAGAGAAAAATTCATAATTTTATTATAATTAATTTAAGAAATTTTCATTATTTTAGGATGTTGATCATTGTTGACGAAAGGACAGAATTGGGATAATATTTATTTCTCAATCACAAAACTAAAATTAAAAGTAATCACATATTATTGTAAGATGTTATTTATCAAGATAAGAATTATCTAAAATTTAACACATTTCAAAAGTAAAATTTATTGTAAGCTTTTTTGTTTTTCTTAATGTCGTATTAACTTTTGGTTATTAATGCCAGGGAGATATTTTCAAGAAGAAGAATTTCTTAGCAATAGGTCATGGTGAGGTGTAAAGTATTGTTAATGCGAATAGTTAATATATGGATGTAGATAGTAATTTCTTCATGCTTGGAAACTATGAAATTTTTTTTTATTAAAATCTAGAGAGATTGGAAAAGGATCGTAATACTGAAAATGCATCTAGATAAGATTTAGTAGCCTGCCCTCCCTCAGAAAGTTCATTACAGAGTCGATGACTTTATCGTCATCCAATAGAATTTCGTCTAGAGTCCCACTTAAGTTATATTTTTTCCTTGTATCTTTATATTTTAGGCACTCTGTAAATATATGTTTGATGGTGAGAAGTTGTCCACAGACCTCACAAATGGGTTGGTTATCCTTTGCCATTATATAGCCATGAGTAAGTCTTGTGTGTCCTTCTTAGTCTGGCTAATACCACTTCTCTCTTACGGTCAGTTGACATGGAACTGGACCATACCCTCGGAGAAGATTCTATCTCGCCCAACTTGTTGCGTCTGGTTGACCACCATATATTTTCCCACTTACTATTGGATGTTAGTTGGTGAAAGGGCTTTGTAAAAGGGCAGATAAAGAGTCGGTAAATACAGAAATGTCTTTTTGATAATGGCAATTCAATATTTAAGGCTTTGTTTATTGCGAGTAATTTTGCGGTGAACATCTGTTTGACATCTGCTGCAAAGAGAACATAAAGGATCTGCCATATGTAAGATATATATGATCTCTAATAAATTATAAATAAGAACTTTAAGAACACCTGGCTTTTACTATATAATGTTCAACTGATTTTCGATTAAAAGCCGGTTTGATTGAGCGTCAACATATTTATGGCTGTGAACTATAGGAGAAAATCAATTTAAAAAAGTAAGTCACACAAGCGTTTAGGAAAACGCATTAAGCATGGACATAAATTAAGCCCAAGAGAAGAAAGTCAATTTGCAGGAGAGCCTAAGAGAAGCCTAAGAATTTTCAGGTCAATTTGACTGTTTGTTGCTTGGCTGGGAAGGAAGAGTGAGAGAAGATATCTCTATGCAGAGTTACGTTCTTAAATTTCTGTATAAAGAGTATTTTCTGTAAACATGTAACATATATATTTTTATAAAATTAGAATTTACTCCTATTTTAGTCCAATTTGAATGAAGCAAGCAGACAGTTCAGTTTAAATCCTAAAGATGGAGAAATTAGTCAGGATTTTAGCCAGAATCAAAAAAATAAAATACTCCAAAATTATTGGGTCCTTTTTTTATTATTGCTAAGGTTTGACTTAACTTGTAAGTCATCGTCAGGGTGATAGTGATGTATGGAGAGATCTCTGAGGGAGGTTTATGGTCACTTCTAAGAGTCAATGGTTTACAGTTACAAGTTATATCGAAACGTTGGCAATAAAAAATAATTACCCAATCATTTTGAAGTATTTTATTTTTTTGATTCTGGCCGAAAAGCTGATTAATTTCTCTATCTTAATACTTGACGACCAACGAACCTCTAATCATGTGAACTTAAATCTTAAGGCTGCTTTTGGGTGACATTTTCAATTTCATGATTACTAAATGATAATTGTTTTATTGAAATCAACTTGAAGAATTTAAATTTTATGTGGAGTGTCAAATATCTCCCTCGGCACAGCTTAAGTTTGGGCGTGATGCAGGTAGCCATCCCTTGCTGACACATGAGCATCCCTCACCCCCCCCGAAGGAATTACACTATTAATGGGAATTCGTAATGGCATTTCCAATTTGGCGGACATGTAATTTCATGCTTGGACGTACAAGAACAGTTTGCGGTTTGTTTTCGATCAGAGGCTAAGTGCCATGCCCTAGAGAATGGTGTCGCTTCCGAGCGAATTGCTGTATCTGGAAATGCTATCTTAGCCATGGTTACCATGGTTATATTATTCATTTTCAACTAATGAATCAGAAATCTAGTTCTACTGCAATAAAAATCGATTGTGAATTCACAACCTTTTGCTAATGTGAAAACAACTTCCAGATTTTCAAATATTTGTAACAGCTGTTGTATTCATAAACACAATTTATATGAATTTTCTGGTATTATGTAACCCCTATTTCTGATCATGTGATTTAGCTAATTAGTAGGGCAATATTTTTACTAATAATATAAATCCTTTCAAATAAGTTATGTAGCATTCATGTTTGTCCATAATTATAACTTGCCTGAAATGTCATTACATTTTTCTATCCTGTCCTTTTCAAATAAAATATATATTTCGGTTGCTAAAATTTAAAAGCCTAATTTTAATGTGTTTTAAATTTAAGAATTTAAAGTCAATGTTTAAAAGTAAGTCACACAGTAGCCGTAACTAATCCAAGTAAGATTTCTCATGTTTCATAATAGATAGATATAAATAATAATTTATGTAACGATCTGAAGAGAAGAATGTATGAGTGTAAAATGTATAAACACTAAAATTTGCTCTGGTCGGGAAGGTAGGATGAGGAAGGCTCAGCCTTTTTTCGGAAAAATTTTATTCAAATGAATATTAGAAAATTACATTTTAAATACATTATATTCCATACAATTTTTCGTAGCTCTAATGACAAAGAGCACATCACGAATATAACTTTTAGTCTACCTTTAAAACATCCCTTAACTTCATCAGATTCCAACAAAAAGTAAACATTTTATTAGCTTGTAATAAAAACTTAAATACTGAAATCAGTTTCTATATTTAATATAGACTTATATTAAATTATATTTATATATACCTATAAACATAAAGGGTTATAAACTGTTTATAACATAAACTTATATGCTCAACAATNTTTTATAAATTTTTACATAACGCTACTAGCAACAAATTTATTAGTTTCTCGCCTCTTAGATTAGAAACTAAAATAATATTATTTTATGAAGAATGATAAATTAAATTTCAGGGAGGGTTGAAAAATACCCCAACTAGTACTGTATAGATTTAGCTGTATGTGAACTGAAATATTTCTTTTTACTACAGTTTATCAGTGCAATGTCCTTCTTTATCATAAATCTATATTCCGGACACTACAGAGGACGTGAATGAACGTCGGTGATTAGTACGTTTGTGTAACTTGTTGAACGTGTTTGTATGTCTGTTCTTTTGATTTTAGCTGGTGAATAGACCAATTTGATCTATGCAAACGTGATTTTTTTTAAATTTTAATAACAATTAAACTAACTTTCTGAAATATTATAATTAAAAAGTATTAAAGTTGTACCTAAAGTGAATAATTTTGAGTTGTATCTTTAAATAGTTTATATTGCCAGCTTTGAGGAAATATGGTTTTGCATTATTTGAATAATATCCTGTTTTCATTTACTTTTGAAAATAAATACTCTCTTTTGGATGTATTATTTACTCTTTTGTATTCATAATTTTATTTATTCTTCTAATTTCTTAACTGTTTGTGTATATGTTATATATTGTAGCCTGAAAAGATCAAAGTTACGCATTTATTTTTCTACAACTGAACTATATTCTTCTAGCCCCAGAATATAGTTTAGTTCCATTTTAGAAAAAGAAAATTACTTTTCATTTATCTTTAATATGCAAAGTATGTGTTAAGTTTTATTCGAAATCAAATATTTGAGCTAATGTTCATATAAATCCCAATTTCGTTAACATGCAGGTAAGTTAATTAAAATAATAACATAAAAAAGCCTTCTTAATTAAGGCATATATATATATATATATATATATATATATATATATATATATATATATATATATATATATATATATATATATATATATATATATATATATATATATATATATATATATATATATATATATATATATATATATATATATATATATATATATATATATATATATATATATATATATATATATATATATATATATATATATATATATATATATATATATATATATATATATATATATATATATANAATTTTATAAAATTATAATCTCATATTGTATTCTATAATCTTATAAAGTAAGAATTTAATGGTAGAAGCTCAGTGCGTGCGTTACATAAAACGTATCTTCGCATAGGAAATGAGGATTGACATATATGAGAGTAATTTTGATTTATATATTGTAATATATTTCGAAGTGGAGAGGGGGAATTAGTTACGATAGGGAGGAGAGTATAGACAAGTTACCAGGGATGTAAAAAATATTTAGTTAAATAAGTTATTATAATAATAGTTATTTCTTAAAATAGTAAAATGTCTAAAAAATGTTCATAAATCAATATAAACTAAACTTTTATGTAGTAAATGCAGTAAATATACGTTATAATGAATTGGGTTCTCTTCATCCTACTACTTCTATCCTATAACCTCCATTGGAAACGATATGATTCTGACCAATAAGAACCTAGGAAACTTTATTTTACAATACATTTGCAGAACAGCATTATTCTTCTTAGAGCCGTCTACTATTCTCGAAGACAGAAAAAACCTCGATAAGGTGTTTAAGTGGAATAACAGGTATGGAAGAAAATGATAAATCGGTTGTGAGGCGAAAGGTTTTGGTTGCTAATAATAAAATACCTGTTGTGATATCTGGAGGTGAGGGCTAATATTTGGGTGTTTGTGAGATACCCTCACGCGGGGCCTCACAACCTGGACGGGGGAATATCACACTATGTTATTAGTTTTGTAGGGTTGGTATGGAGAATGCGGAGATCCTAACGGTGTGAAACCTTGGGGAAAAAGCCTGAGGTATCGGCGTAGTGGATCGAGTCTCGTACACATTAGGTCAGCTGACTGCTTATCAGCAACCTGCCCTGTTATCAGTGACCGCCCTCGACTCCAGTTGGCCAATTATTGCTGATGTATCGTGCGTTCCCCCTTAGCTTAGCCCCCAGCAGTTTTGTGGGAATGAACGATGCCCTTTTGTCTCCCCCGTCAACAAACTTTCCAAAAATACTGCTAGCCCAAACTGACATGGCTTATAAAAGTATATTATATTACCTGTCTCAAAATTTAATAAAAAAAATTTTTTTTTTCTTTACCGACATATTTTTGCATGAGTTTCTTAAGATATTGCTAGGTTGTTATCATTGTTATTTCACCAGCACTCCCATTATCAGATACATATTACCTATGCAATGCATAAAGACACTGAATCAAATGCATTCATACAATGTCCCAATCATAAACAATTTACTAACATAAAATTAAAAATAAAAACCCTGTTTCATTTGAGATAAATAGATAAGAACAAAGGAAAAATTTAATCTTACAATTCTTTAAGAACATAGACAATAATTTGAAAAAACGAAAGAATTGTTATATATTAAATGTAAAATATGAATCACAAGAACTATACCTCCACACACACACATATATATATTGAATTTTTTGAACATTTTTAATTTTTGCTCGCCGTTCTTAATCTTTTGTCAGGCACATGGCTCAACTTGGCAAGTTGCCATCCAATGTTATTGTCATTATTTACTTCTGACGTCAATGGAATCATTGTCGGCATTTAGCAGATTTCACATAAGTAAAATAAACAATTAACATCGGTACCATGACGCTATTTTTGAAAATTTTCAATGGATCTTCATTGATTCTACATTGGAGATGCTGAAAATATGGTTTGGTTAAATTTGTGTGTACGTTTGTGTAGAACGCCTGCAGAAAAATATATATAAACATTGTACATTATAATAATATAAAATTTAATGTAATATACTGTAAATATTTTTATTTAT
>KZ808623.1:142540-152906 GCA_000696205.2 Oncopeltus fasciatus | reverse complement strand
GGGGGGATTAGCGCAGCCGTGGAGGTGATCTCCCGAGGGACTCCTATGTTAGGTATCGAGGATTCAACTACCAGAGAAAATAATATAGAAGGGAAAGAACAGAATATAAGGGAAGAAAATATTCCTGGTATTTTCCTAAGTGAAGCTCCAGGACAGTATAATATGCCAGCGTGGGATTCGAACGTTAAGGTGGGTGGGGGAAGGGTGGGGGTGAATCTTGTTATATTAAAAATTCGATGTATGAAATTTATTTTGCTTTGTCCCATCCCTCTATCATCTTCCCTCTCTCTCTCTCTCTCTCTCTCTCTCTCTCTCTCTCAGACCTCTACCATCCTTGAAGTCCCAGACATATAATGACAACATTACTGAACAATGTGAAATTCCTCCAATGTCATTTGTATCCTCGTGACTATCCCTAGCCATCTGTGTTTTAAGTTATATTCGCCAAATCTGCTAATACACCTGAGAGATATATTTGAATTTGTGACCACTCTCTTCGCGAACAACGTGGTTAGCCGCCCCCAGAGCAAGAGTTGCACGGGTGAACGGTTGTGGGTTACTTTATACCAAAGACTTCAGTGGAAATTAACTTGTCTGGGAGTTTTCCTTCGCCTTGTAAGAAAGCGTGCCTTCGCTTTTAGCAAAAACCCTGCCAATGTGTTATCGTGTGCCTATATATTACCTTTTGAGCCTTTAAATTTAATTTCTTAATTCTATTTAATCCTATAGCTTGCAGTGAAAACAGTGTTGTTGAGATCTGCTAAGAAATTAATTGTTTTTGACCGTAGAGATTATTAGTAATGTATTTTGTTGGGGTTTGGTCAAGGTTGATCCAAAAAATACAATTTAAAAAAAAAAGATATTTTATTATCTTCCGACGTTTCGGCTTACATTGTAACTGTTATCTTCAGGTCTATCATGTAGGCGAGAGGGGACATCGTGCCACCTGGATCAAATGTTCATGACTGATCATGAATATTTGATCCATCCAGGCGTCAGTCATGAACATTTGAACCAGGTATTTGTAATTATTATCAAAAGATAAAATAAAAACCAATATCTTGACGTACCTTTGGAAGTGGAAGGTTCATCGTTATAAATTGTATAATACATTTTAGAATTTTTAAGTCTAGAAACGCGAATATTGCTAGTCGGGCAATAAATAAGTTTTTTAGAATTGAGTTTATTTATTTTTTGTTCTTNTTAAAGTATTCAAGAAATTATATATATATATATGTGTGTGTGTGTGTGCGTGTGTGTGAAGGTTGATTATTATTGTACATTATTGACATGTTTAATTATTTACTTTCGTGAGTGTGAATATTGCAGAACTGTAAGTAATTAAAGATACTCGAAGTAAGAATAAATAATTAAAGGGATAAAGAAAAATAACACATCATTAAAATTTGCTTGAAATAAAACATTGAAAATAATTGATTTAATTAATGATAACCGCGATTTGTGACAATTTTTCTCGGAAGTGGGCATCAGTTACAATGGTTAATAAGTCGTTATTTGCCAACATTTTGGAATGCATAATTTATTCTTCAGGGCAGAGAGAAATCTAAAGAAAATATATAAACATTGCCAATACTTTAAATGTAATGTTTTGGTTCTCAGATAAAATGCAAATAATAAAAATATTAAAAAGGAGGTGCTAATAATAGTAGACAGAATTACATTTATGTGTCTGTGCTATTTTCATTAATATATTTTATTCCTTTATGTTACCTTTTAAAAGCGAATTATAGTTCTAAAACCTTTGAAATGGAAAATAGTTGTTTAAAAATCTAACAAAAAGTAATTAACAGTAAAAAAAAAATATCAAATATAACTGGAGAGAAAAAATTAACAATTATTACTAAATTGTCAACAATTAGATATATAATATGTTTATTTATCATTAGGAATATTAGATTAGTGAATAAATTATAACTCACCCGGAGGAAATATTAAACAAAATGCCTTCCCTCTCTGCTAATGTCTGAATTGTCCTCATATTAATTAATATTTATTAAATTGATAAATTCTGCTATTTCTGACGAGTAATTGTTATGTTAAAAGGAAAGTTATAATATTTATGTAATATAAAAAGATATATGTCCAGTATACTAAATTTATTATGATGTAAGTCAAATATATGTGTGCTTTGTTTTTTATTTAGTGTCTTTCAGCTATCTACCTTGCGTCGTTTAGAACACACCCTAAAGTTCGAGCTCTGTGTGTTCGAATCCCACCGTACATAAGTTTTTATCCTCTTCTTCCCGGGAGAGACTTCCCGGTGACATCACTTGTTTATAATATATGTATAATCTCTAGTTTATTTCTTACATACATTTAAGTTCCCGTTCGTCCTACAATATCCACCAATTTAAAATAAATAAATATTTTACTAAAATCATCTTAGAATAATATCTACGGTCAACAAAGTCTCCTTTTGAATAAATATTTTAGTGTGAATTAGGGAGAATTTATAATTAATAATTGTATTTTCAAACTTAAAACTCTAAATTTAACAAGACACATTTTTACTTAAAAGTTAACGTTTTCGACTTCCAAGATCCCCTCTTCAGGGTTCTGGAATGTATCAAAGTGAGTGTAGCTTATGAGCCATCCCATAAAACTAGCTTACGTATCAGTATGCACTTCTTTAACTTCAAAAAGTCACCAAAAATGCTATATTTTTATGGCAATTCGCGTCAATATCATGGAATCGGACCACCATTAACTTCACTGAGTCCTGCTCAAATTATTTCTATTCTATTCTAAAATGGATATTTTCATAAAGTCCAATATCATTAATTAAATTACAATTTTAAGAGAATTTTTTTTTTTGTTAGTTTCATTGTTTAGGAATGTGCTTGGTAAACTGAGCAGATGGCCTTCGATATTTGTTGGGTTCGAGATACGATTCTGCAATTCTCTAACTTGTTTATATATTCCGTCATACAAATTCAGTCACGCTAAAACATCTGTTTGTCTGAAAGTGAGCTCTTTGGGATTTGCGACTTCGTGTAGGATTTTCCCTGAATTGGCTTCATCAACAGCTTAGGTCTCCAGGCACTTGGCCACACACTTTCGCGAATATCTTGTCAAAGAGGAAATGCTTATTTTCTTCATATTCATCTCTCTCTCACTCTCTCACTCTCTTTCTCTCTCTGTGTCACCCTAGGACTGTTTCTTCCTTAAAAAACCTTTCATTACACTCTCCCATTGCATTCCACTACGTCAGACCTACAAACTATTCTTTCTGATATATATATATATAGTGTAAGCCTTCTTTTCAACCATGTAGGTTCATGGAGGGAGGAGTTATAACACCCATGGTTCAAGACATGCTTTAATTTTTAAATGGGTGGACTTTGAACCCGCAGCGCCAGTATTGCGAGACTCAAACATAATCCCTTGAGCTACCCTGGCGCCCCTCACATAATTTTTAATATCTGTGCTTTGTCTTCTTTGTCTTTCCTCATTTCAACCCCCAAAACAACCACCCTTATTCCTTAAACTCATTATGTGAAGGGGTGGACGCCACTCCCTTCTGCTGAGCTCTTCTTTAATGCGAAATTATGCCATTTCCTCCAAACTTCTAGACGGACTTGTAAATTCTTCAGTAAAATTGTCTACGAGGGAATACCAAATTACTCGAAATAACTTCATCTTGCAAAGTACCAGCTGACAATTTATTCAAATTTCAAATCGAGAGCTCCCAGGAGTTTAGTCGTCTCACACAGATGTGCAGGGCCTTCTTCATTCTTTAGCATATCTTCAATTTGAATTAATTTATATTTTATATTTTTTTTGTTGCTTTAAAATATAAATTAAGTAGTTTTGGGTTTTAATTTAGCGTTTTATTTTTTCTAATGAGTCAAGTAGCAAATTGTACGTATAAGCTATTCAAGTTAGTTTACTATAGCGCGAATTTTTAATAAATTCAATACGCAATTATAAAAATATAATAATAATATAAATTATTATTACAAAATTAAACTAATCCTAAATTCAAAAGCTAAAAAAATGGAGCGTTCAATAAAAATTTACTTTTTATTAATGCGCATTAGTTTCTTGCAATTTATAAAGTGGATGTGGGAAGTGGATGTCACAGGAGTAAAAAACTAAACTATACTGCCGACAGTTTCGGAACATTTAATTCCTTCTTCAGGGCAATTAGACAATTACGAATCAGTCCTAGGTTTGTGAGATAGTAGCAATAGAGTTGAAGACTGTCGATTGTTTCTTTAACCAATTATATTTTAAATTGAGAGTTTTTTTTTTACCGTGGAAGTAATTCGTAGATGTTTTTGTTTTGGTTGGTGTTCGGTCAAGGTAGGTCCAAAAAATACAATTTAAAAAATGTGTATTTTTTATTATCTGCCAATGTTTCGGATTTCATTTTAAGCCATCTTCAGGGTTATCATGAAGGTAGAGTGGACGTCGAGTCACCTGGATCTCATATTTAAGACAAGTATCCAGTCCGAACCCCAACAAATCTAATAATAATAATCGTGTATACCGGTTTTAAATTCTAAATTTGCATATTTTTGGCATTTTCTAACTCGGACCATATTTAAATGCGTGAGTTGTATGACTTCCTTGATGGATATCTGGTCATGTACTGTTTGGTGGCTGTGTGTCTATAATGCTTACACTCAAGAGAAGTTCATGGGAGACCAATGCAATTTAAAAAGAAACTTATTATTTTTATTTTAAGGCCTAATACATTTAAGGCGTGCTCAACCAGGAGAATGTAAATATATTCAATTCAGAGATATTTTGGTGAGATAGTATTCAAGTAGCTCCAACATTAGGCCTATTGTTTACATCGATAAATATCTGAATATGAATTTCTTTTGTTCATTTATTTATTTATTTATGAGTGAAGATAGTGTTATCATAATATAACACTTTTTATTTTCCACCCCATTCGTTATGAGGTTGATTACAGTGATGAAAGCTGTCCTGCGACGATTTTACGGTCGTTGTATTTGATCGATGATTGCTCCAATCCAAAATCGGATAGCATTCTTCATGGCGTTCATTTTCTCGTGTAACCTTGGTTCCGCCAAGGATACAAGGCCAGAAAGGGATCCATCCTGTGCAGGAAGTGACCTTCTCCTGCATTACGATTATTGCTCCCACTTCCTGTAGAATTAAATTCTTCATCATCTCCCAATAGGTTTTCCGGCTTTAGGAGTCTTTTGGAATTTGAGTCATTGCGTCTATTTGAAAAAAAAATGCCCTAATCTCAAAAGAAAATCCGATTCAAAACAATTTTCTGGCATCTCTTAAATTATAAAGATTAAATTTATCGCTTGAAATGTTTATTTGGCCTGAAAAATGCATTGAGTAAGTAAATTAATTAGAGAAAAAGACATATGTATAGAAAAACGACTTCAAGGATCTATTAAACGTAACAATACATGCCTTGGAACATTCTTACGTCCCTTGTGCTAGTGGAAATTCTTCATATATTTATATATTTTAGTTATAGCGTGAATATATTCAGCGCCGAGTGAATTTTGAACGGTGTCCATTCCATTTTATAAATCACTTTATTTTCAGCTTCTATGAATCTTAATTTTTAAAATCAGGCTCATTTGACATCAAGCTTGAATTTTGGCTCAATCATATTATTAAAGTTTTAGGTAGAATGACAGACTGAATACTACAAAATATATTCTAGTTATAATTTCAATAAACTGAATACTTTATAAACAATGATAAATATGTATATTGGACGGTTTCTGTGGTATTCAGAATTAGTATTTGATTTTGTCTATTTACCTGGAAATCTATGGTTCCCTTTTAAATTATTTGGTTAAAATGTCTTCATAGGAAGGCTATTTATGGGAGTTGTGAAAAAGCGGGTAAATTCTAATTCTAAACAAATAAATATATTTTACATTTTGTTATAACTAAAAAAACAACTTTATATAATTAATATTTAATCATTCACTTTTAATAAACGTCAGTAAATAAAAAATGTTGATAAAGCTTGTCTGAATGACAGAAACTTTGTAAGGCTTGTGAAGAGTACAAAGCTACAGTGAAATAAGTTAAGTAAATATTAGCTCTACTAGAATTTTAGCTGACTATCCGGTTGGAAATCAAGCTGTTCACGGCTATCGAAAAATTTAAAAAAAATCCTACTTTAGAGGGGGAAAGGGGTGCAGAGAAAGATCAAAATTAAAATCTTAATATTTTAATAATCAATATAGTTATTATTAGTGTTACACACAATATGTAAGCATAATTTATGTAGAATAGAACTTTATAATCAATTAATTAGAGGGAATAAAATAAAAAAATCTATCTGTCCCAGCCAGGACTCGAACCTGGACCTCCTGCTATCCGGGCCGGTGCGTTACCATTTACGCTACCAGGACAAGCCTGATAAGTTACGAAATTCCCCGCACTAGTGTTGAGAGTCTAGTAGGAGGTCCAGGTTCGAGTCCTGGCTGGGACTGATAGATTTTTTCTATTCTATTCCCTCTCATTAATTGTTTAAAATTTACATGGGATAATAAACCACAACCAAACAAATATTGACAAAGAAATTTATAATTTATATTTAGGTATTATTAGGAAAAATATTTACTTTGTGAGATTAGTGGGTCCCATTATTTTTAAAGTATAAGAGCAAAATTCGATATTTTATATTAATATTGCAAATGGTTGAAGAAATACATTTTTGCTGAATTTATACGAGAGGAAAAAAGAAAATTTATAACATGAGAAAATAGAAGGACTACGTGATACAGGAGAGGGAGAAGAGTTGCGCCTTGCAGGACTCCACATATATATGCAGGGATATGCAGAAAGAGCATGGTTGGTGTAGAATCAGCGTCCCTTCAGAGTGGAGGCTAATCAGATCAGCTGATCCGATAGCTTGGCCGTCCACAAGGGGTCCCTTCATTCTGCTGGCTGGGAGGCTCAGTTCTGCCCCGTCTTCCGCCAGGTCTGTGCACTCTCTGCCTCTCCTAGATTTAGCAATGTCACATGCATGTACCATCCACAGGAACTCATCCATAGGAACTCATCCATAGGAACTCATCCCTAGGTTAGAACTAATCTCACATCTTCTTTAGATTGTGTGGTAACGCACTTGGAAATCAACATAAACAGTCAATAGACTTTAGCCATTTATCATGTACTATAAATGCAGTATGGAAGTCCAGGATTTCCACATTAATTCTTCATAAAAGCTTTTCGTTTTTGTGGTTTCCACCTTCTGCCGGAGTGTTGGAAGACCTGCTAGTTGGAAAAATGGGAAATGTGTGATTAACAGTTCTTTCAAATAGTTCAATAACAGAAAATATCTTTATTATATTATAGTTTTACATCTGTTGTTATTTATAATGCCAATGCTAACTGAGTTATTGACGAAATTTTAATCTGGTCTCTCTCTAATTCTCTTCCATCATTCTCGTCCATCATCATCACTTGATGAACTCATCAAAAGTTTTGGAAAAGAAAAAGTTGAGTACTAAATTTGGTTTCTTTATTTTTAAAATTTGCGAACATTGCAACGCATGTAGTCAAATATGTATAATAAAAATCTATCTAACAAAAATAAAATGGATATCACCTGTAATAGGTGTAATGTATCACTTTTTCATGAAAATTACGAAACTCACACACATTATTCCGAAACGCTTTACATATACATGAATGATGTAATATTAGACACTGTGCATAAAATCACTTATATTATATAACTTATCATTAAATACAACATATTTCTTTTGATAGAAACTATCTTTCATTTTTAATTTAATTTTCACAAAAAATATCTTTTGTTTAAAGGAAATATTTGAATTACCTTATTTTTTATTACATTTAAAATTGTTTTTATGTATTTCCTAATCTTGTCAATTTTAGTACAGGTTAACTGGGTTAGAGAATGTCAAATTTTTATTTTTTAATATTTCAATTTTTTCAATTCAATAACTTTTCGTAATTTTTATTTTATGTGTAGTTCAGGATAACCATTTTTATGGAATTTAGGTTATTGTGTACATAATTAAATGCAGTGGACAGATGAAAGACCTCCAGGATGACCTGGTATTTAAATTATACATGCCTATAATTAATCAATTTTTTATTTAACCCGTGATTTATACTTTTTAAGTATTTATTGTCTAGAACATTCTTTTAAATTTTTTTAATACATATTTAGCCTTATTAACATTTTCTTGATTTCCTTCATCAATGGTAACAATTTTCAAATTTGATCTAGAGAGTTTCAAGTTTAATATTAATTTTTTTTAAATCTCAATATATAAAAATATGTATAAAAATATTTTAAAACTCATTTAAATCAGTTTTTTTCAAATGATTAAGAGCTGTAAGTTTTTTTTTTATGTTATAGTTTGTTTTATAAATAAAAAAACAAAAAATATTTGTTGGGGTGAAGTACAAAGTAACAAAGTATAGATTTTCATTTATCTGTTGAACTGGTGAGGTTGTTTTTAGTAGACCATTTGAAATTTCAACAGTGATGCAATTAATACCAATAGAATAGTGTTAATTTACTCCTCAGTTATAGTTTAAATTTGACTTTGTGTTGGGTGTATCATATAAAACATTGATTACATTTCTGAACTGGTGATGTATCGGAGATACATTTGACCGCGGTGGGGATTGGGTACACCGAACATATTCAGTCCGAATTTGTAGCAGCCTGTCAGCTTTAGTGATTGACCAGTCCATCATCAGGGGATGAAGCCGTCAGAAGTCCCTCACCCCGCAATATCAGGGCGGCAAGTCTGATGATGGAATTATTGATTTCGAAGCTGCACAACTGTAATTAACACTGTAAACCACAAAGATGAGGATGTACTCCCCCCCCCCTCCTAATCGTTTTGAAATTCGCTTCTCGGATTTAACATCCTGACTCATGGACTTATTGTGGGGCGAATCCAGATATTTGTTGCACTGAGAAAGTCTTTAATGTCCTTGAAAATGTTTCTCATTAAACCTTCCTCTGATATTCTCTTATAAGCAGCTAAAAACTACTTTTCAATAATATATTGATAAAAATCTATTAAACAAGTCAGGTAATATTCAAAATTAATATTTACTATTTCTACCTTTTTTTTTTTTTTGTTCCCTCCTTATTTTAAATTTTTAACAAAAAAAATTGGGAAAATTTCTGAATTTGCTCTGGATTGAACTATGTTGAGTATTTCCTAATGGTTTGCCAATAAGAAGCTAAGAAATTCCCATGTACAAAGTGCCTTAAGTCATTTTTAATTTAAAGAAAAAAATGCATTCTACGGCATAAGAACAACTGAGGTCTTGAAATTTAGTCCTTTATTAACATATTCAATTTTTTTTTTTACATTACGCAAAACATAATTCTCTAATTGTTTTACCATTTTAAATAATATAGACATGTTCCAGCAATGATTTACTAATATTCACAACTTGGTATATCAACTTACTGATGTCAAAATGGTATTTTCTCATAGCGCTTCGCAACCAGCATTTATATGCATTGCATAACACTTGGTAAGTAATTCTTATATTGTCCGTCTGTTTTATGGAATTTTGTACTGAGGAAATTTCTAAAAATCTATTTATAATGCTATCACCACGAATTAAAAAAAAAATTTCAATCTCAACGCGATTTGTCCAAATATGAATTTTATATGGTTTTAATACTATTTTAGGATCGTATTAAAAATAATGATATTACATACTTGCCTAATTTTTTCTCAAATTCACAACACTGATAAATTAAAAAAAATATATTACTAAGTTTTTTACGGACAAAATTATTTTAAATGAATGAAACAGTTTAATAATGATAACAGAAATCTGTGGTTACCTTTTAAATTATATTGTTAAAATTTCTTCATAACAAGCCTATTTATAGGAGCTATGAAAAATTGGGCAAATTCTAATTCTGAAGAAATAAATATATTTTATATTAACTTAACAAACAACTTCTAATTTTTAATATTTAATAACTCACTTTTATAATTCAATTTTAGGATTGTAATAAAAATAGTGATATCACATTCTCACTTTTAGCCACTTGTTGTTGAAATTCACAACACTGATAGTTTAAAAAAAAACATATTACTAAGTTTTTATGGATAAAATTATTCTAAAAAAAATTAAACAGTTTAATAATGATACATATTTTTCTATAATTATCTAAATAAAATGAGAACTATTTACAAATATTTGGTTTAATTATAATATTTTCCATAATCTCAATGATAGTCGATTAGAAATTTATCTGGAATTATTAATGTTCATTGCTTTCGAAGTAAATGATTGTATGTAATATTTTGACAACAATGAACTCAGTATATTATAAAATGAAATTGTGCATTTGATGTTAAGTTAACTTTTA
>KZ808623.1:99477-110764 GCA_000696205.2 Oncopeltus fasciatus | reverse complement strand
CCCCCCCCCCCCAAATACAGTGTTTTTATTACATATTTATGCATTCAATTTTTTATTTTTCTTAAAGATTTCATTATGTCTCAGCTTCCTCTGACTTATCTATTCTATATTAAAAATGGCCGGTAGATCAAACAATAAATATTTTATTTATGTTCACGTAAGCTTTCACGGGTGTCAAAAATATTTATTAAATAATAGTTGCGTCTAAAAGATTCATGAATTAACCCCCTAATGATAATCATGAAGATCGCTTACGAGTAAGTAAATTAGAGCTATTCAAAATGTTTTATATTAATTACCAACTGATTTTTAGATGAACATTAGCATTAAATAATATCAAGATTCATCTTTATGTTTTTTTTAAATGTAAATAATCACTGACATATAAATATTACTTTACTATTATAATTTTACAGTTAGAATGTTTGAACATTTTTTTAAAGGTTTATCATGAGAGTCATGATTTAAAGGAAGTATAATTCATGGAATAAAAAGCTATTCATTTTAATAATCGTTTGAGGATAGTATACTTCACACAAAATTATTTTATTATATATCTTAGTGCTTTGGGATCTGCGATCCCATCATCAGAGCTCAGGAATCTCTATCTGAGTTTAGGTGCAAGAGAGAGACTCAAACTCTCTAGAGTTTCACTTTTTCACCTAAACTGAGAGGTGATTCCTAAGCTCTGATGATGGGACCGTAGGAGATGAAAGCACTCAGCTGTAGAACAATATAATTTTGTGCAAAGTAAATGCTTGTCGATTTCATAGAACCCTTTATTATAATTTAAACTTTGCTCTGGTCCAAGGAAGTTAAGGTGTGAGACAGAGACTCAACTCTAGAGTTTCTCTCTTGCACATAAACTGGGAGAATTCCTGAGCTTGGATGATCTAATCGTAGAAGCTCTAGAATAAAATAATGCGAATTATGGATTTTTCAATTTGATAAAACATTTATAATAATGAAACTTCGCCCCAGTATAAATTCCTGAGCTTGGATGATCTAATCGTAGAAGCTCTAGAATAAAATAATGCGAATTATGGATTTTTCAATTTGATAAAAAATTTATAATAATGAAACTTCCGCTTAGAATGCTACGTCAAGACAGCGAAGAATCCCTCGAGTGAGGTTGTGGCGTTACAGTAGGTTTTTACAATTACTCGATATGTTTATTGTAATGTTGACGTAGCATTCGATGCAAAGTTTCATCGTTATAAATTGTATTATTTATTTCAGGTTCCTGGAATTGCGTATAACAATGCGAAACTGATCGGTCAATATCTAATTTTTGTTAGTAACTTAGTGTAATTTATTTTTGACCAAAAGGATAAATTCTAAAGAAAAAAGAAAAAAATAATAATTGACCTATTAAAACATTTCGTTTGGCCAATGAGATATCCCCCAATCACAGGAACTGTTTGAGATTTAATCTTCATCCCCTAGCCAGGAAGATAAGTCGTGGAATCCCATCAGTACAAATTCCCTTTGACTTGGGCTCTTCTCTGAAGTCACCCCCCCCCCTCCCCCTAAAAGCCGAGCTCAAATTTGAAAGGCGGCTTTCAAGAAGTATTCGGAAACCGCTTTGCCTCAGCCTTTCTGGACAACCCCTCACCCACCCCCCTTTCGACTTTAATTCCAGTCCCCGTAACCCCCCACCACTCGACAACTCTTGGAAAATTTATCACCAAGTGTAATTTTCGTAGCCTGAATCCATTGAAAAATTACATTTTCTTCTCAATCAAATACATTTAAACCAATGTATAGTTTAATTAAGCTAATTTATCTACAGATAATAAAGTAGGATGGTTGAAAGATACATGGTGTCTCAGGCTCTTTGCTCTCAGCAACCGTACAAGAAAAATTAGTGTAATTTATTTCTGTGAGTAGGATATTGAATATTATACAACATATTTCGTTTTTTTTATACTTTATTTATGCACATACTGAAAAGAAAAAGTATGCCACATTTATATCATTTATTTATCTTCTATGTTCTGAAAATTTCGATGAAAGTACTTTTTTTTAAATAAGATATAATCGAAATTAGAAGAAAAAATATTATTGACGTCTAAGTTTTTTATTAGTCATTTATTTTATGTATATACTTGTTTTGGCGGTTATTTTTAAAATTTTAACAATTCCAGTACAGCTTATACTGTACAGTTTATAGGTTAAAATTCTTCTTTTTTTTTTCTTCATTTTTTTTTTTGTTATTATAGATTTCCCTATTTAATCAAACATGGAAAATTAAATTTGCTAGAATACCTTTCTCCGGTGTGGCATTCTTTCTCGTTTAGAAGACGGAGGTGAAAGACTTCTAGAACATCTAGAAAGAGTTTATAAATATTAATTTAATTGTGGTTTATTATCCCACGTAAATTTTAAACAATTAATGAGTGGGAGTAGAATAAAAAATCTATCTGTCCCAGCCAGGACTCGAACCTGGCTCTCCTGCTTTCTGGGTAGGTATTATTCCATTCTACCACCTGGACGTGCTAGATAACTTATTAAATTCCCACCACATAAGCGAGAGCCTAACCTACGAGAGGCGGGAGCCTCCTTCGAGCATAAGACGATGTATTCGTCTTTTTCGGGGGTTAGGCTCTCGCTTGTGAGTTGGGATTATAATAAGTTATCTGGCTCGTCTCGGTTGTGTAATGGAAACATACCGGCCCGGCAAGCAGGAGATCCAGGTTCGAGTCCTGGCTGGAACAGATAGTTTTTTTTATTCTATTCCCTCTCATTAATTGTCTAGAAAGAATTTACTTTCAAATTATATATATACAAAGTGTCTTCTCTATAGAAATGAAGCACAACTACATTTTTCCTTTTATCAAACATGCAGAGAACAGCTGGTCTCCGGTAACTTTCTAACAGAATAAAAGAGTAGCCATCACGAAAAGAAGAGGAAGGTTGTCTAGTCATGTCGTTTCTAATTCATTTAACTCTGCCTATAGCAGTCTCTGCAAATATTTGATTGGACTAAAATATTAAATTTGTTGAAAGGGAGCTGGGGCTTATCTCTTCCCATCTGCCCCGGGCTGGGGATGGCCGTGTTTACTTAATTTTTCAGAAAATCCCTTTCTTTTCTCTCTAGAAAAAACAAAGAGCACACAAAGGATTCTCTCGGGAAAGTCAACATCTGACTCAGGAAAATATACCTCTTTGTTTTGTTTACTCTCCCCAGATATTAATATTTTAAAGTAAAGCTCTTTTTCTCTTCATTTTTACAAATTACGTGTTGGGAATAAAAAGTATTAATTCGTATTACATTCATAACATAAAAATACACACTCAAAATAAAGTATATTATGTTATTCAGAGTTGAAAAGAGTCTAAATAACTGGCACATAAGAGTCTAAGTAACAGACTGTTTTTACCAAGAAACCAAGCTGTTCAGGTTAGAACAATTCAGTAACATTTGAAAAAAAAAAAAAAAAATTCTCTGATCTTAGAAGGGATCGTAGGTAGGATAAGTCTGAGATTATGACCCTTTGAAAATTTATATATATATATATATATTGCATATATTGGAGGATAAACAAAAAGAATGATTGTCACTAATAGGAAACACACATAAGAATATTTTACAGATTTCACGATATAAATAAGAAGCGAAGTATTAGCTGAGCTAAATTATAGAATATGGTACAAATGGCACTAATCCTTCTGAAAAAAGGTGAGAGTTTGACATCACGTTGGCATTATTGGCCGATAAATTTAAATTTAAAAAAACCTCAACGGATCTGTACTGATCCTAAAATAGAAAAGATAAATATATTTTCCATTAATTCATAACTATGTATCTACTCTAGCGTCCGCAAATTTTTAAGATAATGAAACGAAATGTAGTTCAATAGCTATTTTCGTATAAAAAAAAATGTATAGAACAAAATAAGTTTTTTTATTTTTTTTCATTTATATTTTATAACATTTTTTGTATAACAATTACGCATATTAAAAGACTATTTAATAAAGTAATTTCATGTTTTGGTCGGAGCCTCTTACTTTAAAAGTGTAGTAAGCAAATTTACCATTTAGGCTTTTTATTTTTTTCGAACCCTTAAAATAATTCGTTCTGGGTTAAAATCGAATCAAGAAAAGGGGGTTGGCTTAGAAAGAAACAAAATTTTCGTTTGATTTCAAAAACAAGTTTAATAACCCCATGCGGAAAACGTATTTTTTTAACATTTACGTTCTGCAACATATCTACGCAAAACATGTGTAAAGGAAGAAATTTAGGAACGAAACAACTGCGGGAGTCCTTCCTCCACTTCATCTTCTGGTCGGTCTAAAGCTAAGCTTTGTGGTCATAATCTTTACACTCGTTTTTCTCAATGAGTTGTTAATTAAATTTCCTTATCTACTCAAACACACACACACACATATGTATCAAAGAGTCTTCTTTTCACTCCTCACTGACGAAGAGCAGGAAATCTCGCCGAAAATTTTACTCATTTTTAATCAAAATCTACTTATTTTTTTCTTATTGTGTGCTTTCTCCCTACTGTTCTTATTTACTATATATGTGTATATATATATATATAAATCGCAGCCGCGAGTGTATCATTTTCTTTACGTATTTATTTCTTATTGGGACAGCCACATTTTGTGCTTTATATGCATTCTTGAACTATTTGTATATGTGGTACGGTTTATAGTAGAGTAACATATTGCAGTATTTGTGACCAAACCTATGGGCTTAGGGTAGTTATGGAAAGAACTCGTTGGTATAAATTGCCTACTCACCTCTAAGTTGTGGATTTGAGGAATGCTTATGACAGCTTCAAGCGTCCTAAACTGTAAGAGTCACTTAAAGAAATGAATATTCCCTCCAAGCATATACACTTGATATAACGGTCGACGAGGGATGTTTTGAGAAAAGCAGTTATCTAATTTAGTTAATCCTTGCCATGCATAACTCCAACAAGTATAACTTTAAATAAAATAAATTGATATATTGTGTATGTGTGTTTGTTTGTAAACAAATAACTTCAGTTGATTCCAAAGTAGTTTTTGATAAAATATGTAATTTATTCTAGCACATTAACATTTTATAATCTCTGTTTTCAGGTAATACGTCCATTCATGATTCCGACCATAAATGGGTAAGTTTTTGACCTATCCAGTTCCCTAAATATATTAAGGATAAGATTTAAGTGTCGAAATATGACTAGCATTTCTTCATTATAATTTCAATACTATACGGACATTATAGAAGACTAGCAGGAATTTCATTTACAATAAAAGACTCTCAATAAATTACTTTTGTTTATAATTAGACTAATCTGGACATAAAGTATTGTATTGTGGGGCACAGCGAAGCCATCAAACATTATATGTATCCAGGGGTTCCAGTCCAAAGTCCTTCGAACAATCCTCAACACTCCTCCCTACATATCCAATAAAACCATCTATTCTGACCTGCAAGTACCTTTTGTTTCCAAGCTCAACCCCTCCAGATTTTATAAGTTCCACTCAAACCTCCAAGGACATCCAAATCCCATAGTCTTCTCCCTGGCATACACGTTCATCCCGACTACCCTCCCAGACGCCTCAAGATGTGGTGGCCAAGGGACCTCCTACTCCAGCCAGTATAGTTACAATATCAAAGGAGTGAATGCACTGGCATTCTTTTCCCCCTCTTACTACCTCCTTGACTCCCTGCCCAGTCTCCTTCTTATCCTAGGATAAGGAGAAGATTGGTGCCGGATAGTCTATCACGGGCTAACCTGGGCCCCTCTCTGAGGACGGGTTACGTTCCGTGATAGACGAGCAAGGACTATTATTATGTAACCCATCAAAAATGATAGTGTATGAAATTTGTACAGAATGATTTTTTTTTAAATAGTTATTCTGTAAATTACTTTTTGATTTCAGAAGTTGGTATTCAATATCTAGGAGGGAGGTATTGGTTATCTTCGTAATTACCTTCTTTAATTTAAACAATAATATGTGTTTTTTATGATATATAATGGAATATATGTTTTAGAAAACGAAAGTAATTCTTTATTTATCAAGACCAATCATTATAAATTATAATTATAATTATAGACGTGATGAAAACATTGCGTTTACAAATTTTGCTCTAAAAGGACCTCACCTTTCAGTCAATGAATTTTTCATGGGGTTTAGAATAGAATACATTCTTCCTTAGAATACCTAATTCCTCTTGGCTATGCTGGCAGCCTTTTAATTAAAATAAAAACGACCCAGAGATGTTAGTTTTTAGATAAGATAAATGCGATAATGATGAACGTCACTAATACTGCTGATGTGATGGGAAAACATTTTGACTTGTGGGATATCCTGTCAAACTGTGTAAGCGAGAAGATCTTCTTGGTTGGTGGTAGATAGGCACTGTCCCTCCCTCCCCACCCTCAAGTTCTACAGTAGTTAAGGGAGAGGGAGGGGGGGAGCACAAAGCGCGCCAATTACCCAGCTGTCAGTTGGAGCTTGGACAGATTCCCGCTAGAGTGCACTAGGCTCTCTCTGATATCCCGTCCATAGGGGTACTCTGCAGATAGCTGCAATAAATATGTCTCTCGGCACGAAATTCAGGGTATTTCTCATCATCCACTAGTAATTATAAGAGGATAATAGTAATAATTATATCCGAAAGTCGTCAAGTATCTGAGGGTAATATGTAAAGGTTTTTGTAATAAAAATTATAAATGTTGATGTATAAGTTTTTATTTTATTTTTATCGATTTAAAAGTGTAGGAACAACAATTAACCTGAAAACCATAAACATCATTGAAATATTTACTATATTTGTGGTACTTGCCAATACAAACTATTATATCTTAAAAATGTCTTCTTTTTTTTTCCTTAAATGTTAATTTCCTGAATTTCCCATAGGATTTTGTTACTTGTAGCCGACGTTTCGGCTTGAAAACTAAACCTTCTTCAGTCGTATAGATCGTGGAAGAAAATTCATAAAATTACTCCTTAATAGGCCTTGCATTGTAAGCCGAAACGTCGGTTATAAGCCTTATCTCATACGCTCAACGTCTCACCCTCTCTCTCTCTCTTTTTATATCTCTCTATCACTCTCTCTCTCTCTTTTCTATCTCTCTCTCAATCTCTCTCACTCTCTCTCTCCCTCCCTCCCTCCCTCACTCACTTCGAAATAAAAAATAGATATGTCAAGCTAGAGCTGCACCAAAGATTTCCAATCTTTCATTAATGGATCCATAAATTAGTAAATCATTTTATCGTGAAATCAGAATAAAGTGTAACATATATGAAAAGTGTACCAAACCTTGTCATAGGTCTAGAAGAGAAGTGTGGGAAGTTATATGTAAGTTCGTTAGTATTTCCCTTATTTAGAGTTTATCGTAAAAATGTTAAGGAATTTAAACGCTAGTAATCTACGTTTACACCAATTTTACATACATTTTTTCGTAACTTAAGTAAAAACGAATATTTATATATTATTATTGTTGGTCATGTATTAAACACCCCAACGATCGATCAACTAAAAATGACTTCGTTTATCAATTAAGAACAATTCTTAAATTCTTATAGCTACTGTATTTAAATGTAAGAGATCCGTTAAACAAACGAGATGGTGTTCTTCAATATTTTCTTAATAGGCGTTTTTCGAAAAATATTACGCAACTTAAAAGTAATAAAATTAAAAAATATCTTCATGATAGGTAGGTGTGGCAAATTACTGCTTTAATGATATTTCAATTTTTTCTTGTCAATTAGTTGTTTGTTTGCATGTTTTTTTCAAATTGGTTCTTTTTCAATATTGTTTTTATAAAGTTTTAATTNTCTACTTTCATACTCTTTATATCACATTATATTATAATTCTCTATTATACTAATTTCAAATATTACTGTATTCTCATGACATTGTATTTCTACAGCCCTGAAGATGGCTTACAATGTAAGCCGAAACGTTGGCAGATAATCCTCCATTAAAAAAATACATTTTTTAATTTGTGTTTTTTTGGATCTACCTCGACCGAACCCCAACTAAAATCATCTTAGAGTAATAAAATTTAATTTTACTCCTGCTTCGGTCTATATATTTCTTCTTAGTGCTAATAACAAAATAAATGTATATTAAAATTTGGTTTTTCCTGAAGCTCACCAGGGCTGCAAAAGGATCTTTTAATACTGAATATAGTTTTAAGATTTTAAACATTGCGAATTGAAGAGAACATCAAATATAAATATATATATACATATATACATATAGGGCCTGTGAAAAACTGTTGAAAATTTTCAGAAGCCACATCACAGTACAAACGTGAATATCTTGATTTCCCAAGGGGTAATCTGACGGAAAGGAGACGCAGGCCTAGCCAATGAAATCCGATTGAGGCTACCACCATGGCCCCTATGGGAGTACTTTCCCTGACAGACATTCATTGCAAAAGTAAAATTTCTCTCTCCCCATCACTCCATTTGCCCTGATGAAGGCCTGAAACTCGGCACGAAACTTTAGTAAATAAATTTAAAAAAAAAACTTATATGTTTGAAAATCAATTATTATTTCTTCAGCTCCCAAGACCAAATCTCTGATTAACCTCACCTCATGAAACTGGACGGACACCTAGTTACCTTCAAGTTAGTATGGATGTATTAGAGAGTGGTTAATCGGACAGCAATAACATTTGACCGTTTTCCGGTATGATATAAAAAAAACGTTTTTTGACCGTAAATATTGTTATTAGATGTTTTTTTTTGTTGGGGTGCGATCAAGGTAGATCCAAAAAAAAAAATACAAAGATCTACCTTGACCGAACCCCAACAAAAAAAACATCTAATATAATATTCAAAGAGTTATAACCATATTTTGCGGAAAGAAACATTGATAGTGTTAATACACAAATTACTTAAATTTGTAAACTATTTACTAATTGAAATTGAAGCACAACACTTAAAATGAAANAGCATGAGGAGAGAAGGTGACCAATGACACCACTCTCAACTTGGTAAGTTGACTGAAATTTTAAAATTATAATAAAAAATGATTTGGTTTACTTATATATGGTAAATAGTAAATGTTACATAATAGTGTTATTGATTATATTATTACTAATCTTATCAAAATTGTAAAAAAAAATATTTTTTGTTTCTTTACAGCACTAAAGAATAGAAAATATATAGATATGTTTTTGAAATATTGGCCTAGACTACATTTTTTGTATAAAATTACAAAATCTTAAATAACCTCCCTCTCCCACCTCCCTTTTAACCACTTAGGGTGGTGGAGGGAGGGTTTATCTACAGGTTGCCATCCCATTCATAACAACCATGACTCAGGACATGCATTTATTTATAGATAAAAGCTTGCCCTGGACGGGATTTGAACACGCAGAGCAAAGACCCGAACGGATCCCATGAGCTACCTTGGCGCCCCCTATGAAGGATTATACATTCTGTAATGTAGATTAGGCGAATTGATCTTTGAGATTTCTTAAGTCGTGTCATGGTACCAACGTGTATAGCTTGATTATCCTGCTTATAACAACACACACTTACATTAAATTATGAACGGGCTATATTTTTAGTAAATTTTCTAAGCGAAAACGATGATGATAAAATAGGCACTAAGTGTTTTTTTAGCCAAATATATAAATCGGCTAAGAAACACTAAAATAACAATAAGGCTGGTTTGTGGCCATTAAATTTACCGTTCTCTAAATTAATGGGTGTATGAAGGTACAAAGAGTGGTGACTGGATAATGAACAGGAGTTAAAGGCTATTCTAACAGAAAGTAAACTCTCACTTATGAATGTAATATGCACATAAAAATATCAATAAATCAATCAAGTTTATCATCTAAATTAAGAAATAATTTTTTTTTTTTAAATCCAGGATTATGTATTATCCTTTAGTAAATACAGGATTAGAGTAGACTAATTCCATCAGGATTACTCTCAGATCTCTTACATCGTTGTTTGGACAGTATTAAATAATCGCTATTGAATTACCAAAATGAGTTATTGAATCCCCAATTCTGTATACTCAACATCTCCAAATAACATAGAAGAAGACTCATGTTTATTTTTACTTATATATACACAATTATATAAACTATAGGAGTTTATTGTATGACTTTTAAGTCTCTGAATTATTCTAATAAAATTAATACTTTCATATGCAGGCAAATACATTTAATATTATAGAAAAATAAACACAGACATACATATATTTTTTCGGTTTATAGAGTAGAGGAATCTTCAGCAAATTTTAGAACTTATATGTGCTTGGCCCTACCTGGGAGATCTATACTTGTCTTATTCGAATACAGGTTTGGCTAGTTCTTCCACAAGCATAGTGATCAGTTCTACTCCCAACTTTCCCGTACCTTGGAGGACCTGTGATTTTTCTGTACGGGTTCACTCCCTTCAATGAGTTAGTCACCTTTAGACTGACGGAATCCAATCCGTGGGGAGGGATATATCATACCTTTGGAAACGCCGGCCCTTCGTAGCGAACCCTGGTAGGGAACTTTGTAACTATTACCTTAGCCGAACCCCAACAAAATACATGTAACTAACCGTTCATAAAAAGTAACTGTGGAAACCGGGGTACGAACCCAGGACCTTTAGCAAGCGAGTCAAGTCTCGTGTCTGAGCTTCCTTATGCTGATTTTTCGAGGATATCGCTCATGAATCTAAAGAATGTGAGAGGATTTAAAATTAAATGGTATTTAGAAATAACATATGTTAAAATTTGTATATATGTATATAGTTTCTCCAATGAAAAATCATAAATCTTTTCAAACAGAATAGCTTCATTTCCTCAAATTTGAAATATGTATCGTAGAATTGTAGTTTACTAGCAAATATTTCAAGCTTTGCTAAATTATTCTACGACTGAACCCTAAATACCTTCTAAGTCTGGGAAGAACAATTCACCTCGTTTGAGATAAATTGGAAATAAGGCAGTCCTCGGGCCGAAACATGAAAACCACAAAGGCTTGGATTAGAAGTTAAATTCATTCATTTCAATAGCTCAGAAAGTTCTAATCCAGCCATTATACTTGCTAAATTCCTTCGTTGTATATCTCCCTGGAGTTATCTGGCGAAACCCATCCCTTATGCCACGTATCTCTATGGCGACCTCCTTCCCAACTTCTGCCAATCCAAACAGACGTTATCCTCTGACAGATGGCCAAAGTTGGAGTCTCATTAAAAACCAGTTTCACTCTAGCAGGGATCTTAAATAAACTTTGAAAGTATCAGTTTTAGAACTCTTAAGTTTTATTGAACTTCTTCATCTGATAATGTAAAAATACATTTTCATGTATATATATAT
>KZ808622.1:160851-175765 GCA_000696205.2 Oncopeltus fasciatus | reverse complement strand
TTTTTTTTTTTTTTTTTTTTTTTTTTTTTTTTTTTTTTTTTTTTTTTTTTTTTTTTTGGTTTCTAGAAGAATATTTCACATTTAATTACTTTAAGTTTAGAGATTTCGTGAAAAAAATATAAAAAACCCACGAACTGCCCAATATAAGCAGATATTCTATGTTTTATTAAAAATGGATATAAATAGATAAATAAATATATTTAAGAGCAAATTACTAAATTCATCTTTGGAGCAGGAGAGGACTATGGGAGTAAATAGTAGGACTCTACCAAGCATCCCTCTGGAATAGCCGGGAAAGAAGAAAAGGGACGCTCAGCCACCTTAGTTACAATCAACAATTACTATATTTTTTGGTTTTCTATGTAGAATATAATAATATAAAATATTTTAAAGTATTAAATTAAATATTATAAAAACATACACTTATGTTCTAAGATCTTTATCTCTGGGTACATATGCTTGAAGAAATTCATTTTTTATTTAAGGAAAGAATAATGACGTGGTTTAAGGAGTGGACCAAAATTTATAATCGTAATATCTTCTTTGTTATTTGAATTAAGAAAAAGTTTAAAGAACTTAATGCCTTTTAAATTGTAATTATCTCATCCTTATGTGCTATAAAATTTTAAGAAGATTGCTAATTAAGGAAGAAATTTACAAACATAATTATAATGGGTGAACGCATCCCATTCTTCACTGTCCGTTTAGCCCAACTTCAGCTGTCATCTTTAGATATAATTCTTCATTTTATGTAATTTATTATCATCATAATGAAACATGGGTAATCTGCTAAAACTACGCAAATACTGCGACAAAGTTTTTTATTTTAAATTTCATTTTTAAATTGTTCTTGGCTACAACCCTTCTTCCCATCTACTGATTTCCTCCTTCTATAGTCGTCCACTTCCCCGGCGACGGATTTAGTGAGCGCTCTGTACTAGTAGCCAACACGCAGCTCGTACAACACCCCCATTCAGAGCGTCCCTATGACGTAGGAGGGCCCGCCCAGCCGATCTGCAGAGGACTCCAGCTGATTGCCCGCCCTAGCGTGTCCCGGTGGATTCGCAAGAACGGCGTAACGGTCTATCTAAGCCGAGGATCTCACTTGCGCAAGACACACACATGATGTCGGCCCGGAGGAATGTGGCCGTTTCTTTCCCCGCACTGGAAACTCTCCTTCCTTTTCCACCTTCCTCGGCAGGCGATCGGGGTCCTCCTGGTAATTCCAATCCAGTAGGCTCCTGGGAGTAATACGCCCAGGATGTATCCGTCCTCTCGATCTTACGCAAATTACAGACTCCGCAAAAGTAATTCCACCAACCATAGCTTCATTACCAGTTCTTTCCACGTATAAAAATACATATTCTATATTAGAATTACGAATTATATATATATATATATATATATAAAGTATATAAAATAACCTACCTTCAGTTTATTGATGGGTGGAGGGACTTAATACGGAAGGGCAAGAAGGCCAGGTACGTGGAAAGAAATAATAAATCCGAAACTATCATTTATGTTAGTACCATATATTGTGACATTCATTAATTTTGTATTTAACTATTTTTATTTCTAGCATTTCGACTGTATTTAAGCTTTTAACTTTCTTTTCCTGGTGCATAAGACAACATTTTTAACGAGTAATTAATTTGTGGGCTAAAAGTTCACTTTTCTGTGACTTATAGTGTTCTCTAAATTTTTACTCTATTTTTCTCGCAGTCTTGGCCTGCAGTAACACTCTCCAGGTTGTCATATAAACCTCATTTATATCTCTGCCCATCACTAGACTCGCTTCTGTCAAATTCCTAGTCACTTATGACGGAATTATAAAGTGATCAGTGACTATTATATAAGATGAAAACTCCAAATCTGAGAGAGGTCATACGTTCCAATCGCTAAATTGAACAAACTCATCCATGTACTGTACTGTCTGTAAAGCGTAAGGTTATAGTTGTAACATATACTTCAGCGTAAGCTTATTTTTGTTTGAATCGCATAGACAAAGATTTATTGCTCTATTATTTATTTAAATGTGGCTTAATCGCTTCGCATCGTTTCCGGTAGACATCGCGAGTTGGGCGGCATATTGCTACATAACCCGGGTAATGTATTTCCTACTTTAATGGAAAACCATTTACCTTTTACTCTGAAACATGGAGGAATATATTCGATACACTATCTGCGGTGCTCCAATGCATATTTCTCCAGAACCGCCTTTTCATAAGAACAATATCCTATATGTCGAGATATAGCGAGATTCCTCAGAATTTTATTTTGGTACCATGAAGTCACTTTTAGAAAAATTCCTTCGATTCGTGGCTTTAAATATGGTCAAATTCAAAGTTTGGAATTTATAAATGGAAATCAGATATCCTCACAATCACAGGAAACTTCAATTTGGCACTTCGTTTCTCTAAAATTCCTTATTCTTGTATGACGTATAATATATTATTTTTATAATAATTTATTTATTTATTACATTCTGTATGATAGTACATGCATCTTGTAATTTGCTATATTTTGCTCTATGACTTTGAGCTACAATGACATGAGGGAGAGAACGGCAAGTGCCGCAACTCCAAACGTATAATATCAGGTATATAATATATACAGTGCTACATATATTGTAGTTACATTAATGTATTTTATATTGGTAAAGACTGGGGCACTCAAGACTAAGGAAGCTCGTAACTAGGGGACTATTCCTATATGCTAATTAAAGAAGGCCACCTGCTTTTTTATCTCAGAAGAGGAAATGACGGTTGCCCAGAATCATCTATTAGATTCTTCTATGCCTCTCTTGTCTATTCCATGAAGTTATAAAAGCGGCTCGCCAGCAGCCCCCTATAGTTAAAGTCAGATTCCGCGTCATATTTCGTGCCTCAGAGCGTCAGGCCCGTTTCAGTGAAACGCAAAGTGACAGAATTAGTAAGTGCAGGCTATTTAACAAGTGTTTTGGGGGGCTCTTTGTAAATAAATCACATTTTATTTATTTGTGCATATCTATAATTACCCCTAAATAATTTATCCTTTCTATTTATTTATTTATTAGTTATTAAGGGTACCAGGTTCGATTGTTCGCTGTAATTAGTAGGTATATTTATTTGTTATAATAAATTAATTATAATTTATTTTTGTTCTAAATTATTATTGACCCATAGCAGTGAGAGCTGAATGGTGAAGTGATGATTACTACCAGCTACGTTTGAGGCAAATTACATCTCATTTCCTTCACACAACTATTGGCTGAAACTCGGTCGGGAGATTGGATTGCACCTTTGCATCTGGGCCCATCCTCGCGTGCACCCCGCTGCATTTCCGAATGCATCGGGGCTCTCCTCCCGGCCGCTTTGGAAATACATATTTATAATTGTAAATGCATTGATTATTGGAAAGGGGCCAGATTTATAATGCCATTATCGTTCGCATGGTGCATCGCTGATTTCTGAGACGAAGTTTCCGCCTGCACCGGCACGCATTCATCATTTGATTCGTACGACTTTTCGCTTTCTCTTCGTAGATGACTAGAGACCACGCCACAACATAACGGGCTTGTGAATAGCGCTGGGATTGAATTACATTTTTCTAAATGCAAATTTGAAGATCTGCTGCATTTTGACTGACTAAGCCAACCAGTGATTTTCCTTTTAGCGAACATATGTACCTATTGAGACTGTTCACACGGCTGACTTTTTGCCCCCATTAATACAAACTAAATAATCTCCCTAAATACAAACTAAAGGCTGAGTTTGTCTATGACCACAAAATAGGACTCATAGGATTTAGGTATCACCTAAAATTTGCGAGTGCATAAAGTTTTTTCGTTGTTCAGCGTTGTGAAACTTAACGCACTATTTTATAAATATTTTTCTTTTTGTGTGTGTGTGTTATTTAATCCTCGTAAATTTTAACATTTTTTAGTGCAAGGGAACAGAATAAAACCTAAATGCACCTGCCTGGATAGCAGGAGATCCAGGTTCGAGTCCTGGCTGGGCCAGTTAGATTTTTTATTCTGTTCCCTTGCACTAAAAATTGTTAACACACAATTATAAAGTAATAAATTTCCTTTTACAATTAAGTTCCTTTCTGAATTTTAAGTTAAATTTTTCTCGAATACACTTATTTATATTATCCTTTTTTTTTTTTATGAAAAGTGGGAATTTTTCAGCAGCTTCTGCGTGCTGGACTTATATTTTCGTTGTCTGTTTCGGCTTCTAAAAACAAATTAATTAAGTAAAACATTATTAGTCAGTAATTTTTACGACAAAATAACAATAGCTGTAAAAACTCAAAATCGTTTGCAGAATTACTGTTTTCCACACAGGAGTCAGACTCTCGCTCAACATTCCTACCTCGATTTCTGAGCTATGAGTTAAATAAAAAAATTAAAAAAAAACAGCTGTGGCAAACATCAATTTCACAGAGGACCCTCCTCTAATTGTACACACATTCTTCGTAGGAAAGTATGGCTTTTAAATGTATTGAGAGAACCTTCAGTGTACTCATTAGCGTAATGGACTTCAGACAATACTCCCTAAATAACAGTTAAGGTCCAATCTCTCAGAGGAAATTCTACCTAACCTCTTGGAAAACTTATTTCCTTTTAAAGACAGTACTTCTGGAAATTGTGAAGAAGGCCTATTGCAATTTCGCCTTTGGATTGCGAGTCAAGAAGGCAATTTCTTTGCAAGTTGGCACGATCGCTTGTTTGCCTACCCTTGTCAAGGGACGGTGCAAATCGGCATGTCCTGTACCAAGCCGAATACATCACTATCACTTATGCTATTTTTATTATCTACTTGGGAGAAGTAAGTTCTACCTTAATAATCGAAAATATTAAATATTATCCCGGATATGGGAGATGAAGACCAGTGTGACGTACATCGCAGGCTGTGATCTTGGAATATATGATAGTCTGCTATTATGGAGAGCATCAAATCCTCATTTAAATAATAGATATATTTGATCCTCAATTGTCATTTAAAAGATTTTTTCTGAATAAATCAAGCTATTCGCGTTAGTAAAATGACACGGTTTTGTGAAAAATTCAATCGTTCCTCTTCTTGCATAGGATATACCAANTGATGGCTTCATCGACTTTCTCTTTCGTCTATTGCCATCACTCATCTATAAGATGGGAAGATGGCATTCCGCATTTACTCTTATATAAGTCCCTCTTAACCAGACTTGGGAAATCTGCTTAATTTACGTGGCTCATGCGTGACGAACTTTTTTTTTTTTTCAAATTTTGTCCGGCTCTGAAAAACCCTTTGCTATTTGAAACACTAGCATCCATATAAGCAAGGATATAAGTAAGGAATAAGGAAATTTAATTTTCAAGCCGGTGTGAACAAGGGGTAAGTTTTCTCTAGACCGGGAAGATCGGGTGTAGAGAGGGAATAGAATAAAAAATCTATCTGTCTCAACCAGGACTCGAACCTGGGCCAGATAGATTTTTTATTCTATTCCCTCTCATTAATTGTTTAAAATTTACGTGGGATAATAAACCACAACTAAATTAATATTCATTTATGAAAAATAAAAATAACAAGAGTAGATAAATAGCTAGACAATACCAGCTCCTTCGAGCATAAGACGATGTATTTGTCTTTCTCGTAGGTTAGGCTCTCGCTATTGTGGTGGGAATTTAATAACTTATCAGACTTGTCCCGGTGGTGTAATGGAAGAAACATACTGGCCCGGAAAGCAGGAGATCCAGGTTCGAGTCCTGGCTGAGACAGATAGATTTTTTATTCTATTCCCTCTCATTAATTGTTTTGAAAAAAATTACTGTAAGCTAAATTTTCGAGGAGACTTCTCTGGCTTCGTGAGTGAAAAGTGAAGAAAGTCTCTCAAGTAACTTACATTCGTAAGTATAAGTGGTAGTTCATTAATATTCGTTAAATACATAAAAATTAGTAAATTATGTCTTGTATTTACTACGGCCCACAAACCTTTTCATAACTCAAATAAGACTGATAATAACATATTATTATAACTTTTTGTCTTTCTCTAACACCTTCCTCTTCCTAACTGATTTTAACACAATCTTAATTATGTTAATCTTAACTTAATGAATTGATAACACAAGTATTAATCAAAAGTACAAATTTAGTATCTATAAAACGGTAATGGTAACCCGACCAATAATCGATTCTATATTTTTAATTTTACGTCTTAATATGCATTTTTTCTCCAAGTTTTATAGAATGTTATAAAACTACACTTTAAATATATTTTTATTTATTTGTTTTTTCGCAATACCATTCAAAAGTAAGATGTTAGTATTAAATATTAATATTTTGAATAGTTTATTCCTCTGAACTATTCTCCCATCCCTTTCTTTTCCCCTATGTCAACCAGTAACGTAGTAATAAAAAAAATTGCAAAAGGAGCGTAAATGTCGAATTTGAGTACATAACTTAAAAATTTTGGCCTATATATATATATATATATATATAAACATTATTATTGTGATCAGTGAAGACCTGAAGTGAAGAATTATTTTTTAAGTCGCGTCATCTTACCAACATGAATAGCCTATTTTCCTTCAACGAAATCCAAATTCACTAGGTCCGAATTTTGAAATTTTTATTCAATCGCCTCTCGCAAGACCATTTTGCCTGCGTAATATTAAAATGGCAGTGCTAAATAGCAAACTCTGCTGAGTCAGGGCTTTGATAAAAGTTAACACATAATTTGCCTGAGAAGGCAATGAGTGCAAAATTGCGCGGGCGCACACGTAAGCACATACACACTATAATATATAATAACAGGAGAAAGAGAAAGAGTGTTGTGAACACACACACACACAAAATGAAAAATTACTATGATTAAAATTTTTCAGGGAGACTTCTCGCCCTTTGTCAGTAAGGAGTGAAGAGAGTCTCGGATATATGCGTCTGCATATGTTTCTGTGTGAGTACATTAAATTAATCAAATTGCTATAACTATTTTGAATGTCAATGGGTGAATGGTATTTAATTGACAGTTAGATACAGTTATATTATTTGAATTTTATCAAGCATGGACTATTATCATAAATATGCTATAAATATTTTTTGCGGTGTTTGGTTTTGCCCTGATGACAGTTTCAATTGTAATGAACATTGAATTTTAGTTATTTATATTAATATAGCCTAATATTAATAATAATATCTTAGCTTATTTGATATATATGTTGGTGAAATCACTAGGGAATGACGACATCTAACTGCATACATCTTATATGGATGACACTTTAATTTCAGTAATTCAGCTTTTTCAATTACAAAAAGTGAGAGGGGGTTAAAAAGTGGGGGAGAAGTCTTGGGGAGAAGCGAATCGGAAGGTAGCACGGGCTCCCGAGTCCCGATTTCCCGGGCGATTGAGCACGATCGGTCCCGTCATGCCTGTCACTCTGGGCACCGGCAGGGTCTCCGACTTGCTGCCGATTGATAAGGGAGTACGCGCATTCGCAGCGCTGACTCCTCGGCTTCTTCTGGAGTCTGCTGCCGGCCAGAACTTCCCGTACAGGCCGGGCCGTGGTAGCTTCTGGAATGCTTCAGGTATAACTGTGTCTCTGCAAGAATGAGCAGGCAGCCTCTCATAGATAGAGTTTATCTCGTGTACCATTTAATGCGATCCTACTAGAAAGAAGGGAAGACACACTGTGGAACATCTCGATTTCAAATAAAAGCTCTCTATTTCTTCTGTTGAACATGTTCATTTCAACCACACAAGAGAAGCATCCATGGTCTCGTAGAAAAACTCTTAGTTCCAAGGTTCCGTACTTGTTGTCATGAAGATCTGTCACCCCTTCTCGCCTTCATGATAGCTCTGAAGATGGCTTACAATGTAAGCCGAAACGTCGACAGGTAATAAAATACACTTCTTTGAATTGTATTTTTTTTTAAAACCAATTTCAACTGAACCCCAACAAATTCTCTACTACTTTTATAAGCTTTTCCAACATTTTTTTTTTTTTTTGTAAAAAAAGGACGGGGTATGGAGAAGGAACTAAATAATTCATAATCGAGGTGTCACTGATTTTCTTTGAGGCTAAAACTATTAGTATTTATTAAAAAATTATTATAAATTAGCGATCATATGTTTTACTAAATTACAAGAACGTTTACTAATGGAGTTATTTACTGATGAAACTATGATGTCTGATGGCTTCATCGACTTTCTCTTTCGTCTATTGCCATCACTCATCTATAAGATGGGAAGATGGCATTCCGCATTTACTCTTATATAAGTCCCTCTTAACCAGACTTGGGAAATCTGCTTAATTTACGTGGCTCATGCGTGACGAACTTTTTTTTTTTTTCAAATTTTGTCCGGCTCTGAAAAACCCTTTGCTATTTGAAACACTAGCATCCATATAAGCAAGGATATAAGTAAGGAATAAGGAAATTTAATTTTCAAGCCGGTGTGAACAAGGGGTAAGTTTTCTCTAGACCGGGAAGATCGGGTGTAGGAATATGTCTGAACATCTGGCTTTATATGAGTTTTTAGTATTCATTTTACATAATATATAAATGTTGAAAAATTGAATTTACCACCTATTATATGCTATAAACTTATTCTTAACTAAAATAACAACAAGTATAAATTTTGGTATCTCTGAAAACCCCCACACAAACGATATCAGCTAAATACCAAATTTGGTTTCATTATTTTGAAATTGCAGACACTAGACTGTATATTGACACACACTGACATACATTAAACTTTTAAAGGACCATATTTTCAGCTTTTCCTAGTAGGATTGGTAAATATGTGTAAAAAATTTAAATTTAAATCTCTAGAATCAATTTAGGCAAGGGTATGGGGAGTCATATTTTCATGCAAAATGCAATGCTAAAGCAATGTTATTTTTGCCCCAGGAGTGTTTAATAAATAAACATCCTGCTGAAAGATCAGTGTCACGACTAGAGCTCTCTGTAGTGGGGATTAGTGGTGCTAATGAAAGGAATTCACTTTTGGTGGAAATTAAATGAGGGAAAGAGAAAGTTTACAGGGTGACTGAAAATTATAATCATTATATCTTCAATGTCATTTGTGTTAAAAAATATAGTATAGAACATAATAGGTATGTACTAACTTTTTCTTCTTAGCGCATGTTTGGAAAGAAATTTATGAATGTACCTACAATATGTGAGCGCCATACTCTTCCTTTCTATTATAGAGTANCCCCCCCCACCCCCCCTTCCTGGGAATGTAACATTTAGTGAGCCTTTCTGGTTGAGTAACGTCGACATATATTACAAGAAATTTAAAATCTATTACGAAGAACTTTCCCTCCCCCAAGTGTTCGTGGGGAGTGCGAAAAACTTCACAAAGGTCAAATCAGGGCTGAAACTGCTGAATAAGCTAATCTCTCCCACGCAGTTCTCGAAACGCCTGGAATCAATCAGAAATCCGACTTGATTGGAGCAATAAGGAACTCTCTGCTGGATTTTACATGATTCATGATATTCACATCATGTAGCATCAAATCTAATCATTTTTGGGAACGATACATAAATATATAAATTACATAATTATAGCCCATTTTGGAGCACTCAATTATAACCGAATACATTTTAAGTCTCCAAGAAAATAACAGTACTAAACTATTGAAGAAGTAATTCGAGTATGGTCAAAATATTACTATTAAAAAACAAAATTAATTTCTTCAAATTGCTCGTTTTTTAAATATACGCCGACAATTTAAGCTTACAGAGAGCGAGGTAGGAGCTGTTGCCAAAATGGAGAAATCTGCATAACTTATAACTCGTTTAAGTTGCAAACGGTTGGATGTTATCGATACTGGCGGATATCGAATGAAGTGGAGTGGAGATTTATAAGGAGAACCAAGATTAAAATATTAATATCCTCGTTATTATTAAGTGTAAAATTTGATTCTATTACATTTTTCAAAAAAGAGCATATTTAAAACGATATTTCGGAATGCCTTCTTATTTTTTAAACACAGAAACCAATTTTTTGACTTCGGTTCTTTAGTAAAAACTGTTGTACAAATTTATTTTTCAATTGAAATAAAATGAGGTAGAGAAAGGTTTAGTAGCATCTGTCCGTGAATTAATACGAAAATCAACTAAAATAATATAAAATCGCAAATTATTAGAGTTAAATTATTTCTCTTTATTTTCTAGAAGGGGATCTTTTTTTTTTTATAAAAAATTTTAAAAAACTTGCACCTTAAAGTTTTCCACATTTTATGTGTATCTAAATCCGTACCCAAATTATAAAATCCTCCGTATCATCTTTATTATATCTGCAAGGATAAAATTTACAATGCATATTAAATTTCAGATTTCGTTTCTTTTTTTTTTAATTTATATTCTACAATAAAACCGAATTTTAAAGAAAATATATGTGAATTTTACTTTGAGAGTTGGAACCCATATTTTTTAAATTTTGGTAATGAAGGGGGCTCTAGGATGGAATAACTGCCATGTATGTCGTCCTTAAAAAAAATTTGGAAAATCTCACTAGTTGGTATTGAAAATACGTATTTTCGTATTGTATCGCGTTGAAAATATTTAAGACTTTAATGCAGTACGACGTATTTTGAGACACCGTACACTTATCTGTACAGCTTAAACTTGTAAAATTTGTATGCATGTTTTGATATGTTGTGTGAGAATAATTATTTCCCCCCAAAAAAGTACATTTTGGCTGATGTTACTAATGACGGGAGAATGACATGTATTTCCCCGATGATCGGAAGGCTTTCGATAGATGGGAGTCATCCTCAGGGATGTGAAGCCCGGTAGCCATGGCTAATACAGCCTTGCCTGGCAGTAATGGCCCTCTCACTTCGACCACACATTCTCCCCCTACGGCTGAAGACTCTAATTAAAATGGAATCATGAGAGACTTACCCCTCTCTTACTCAGCCCCCTCTCCTTCTTCGTGTGGAGGAGGTTTCACGCAAGCCACTAATAGACGGTAATTCCGGTACTCGCTTCCCGGCAAACTTATGTAAGAAGTACTCCTTGCCGAAGACCAGACCCCCCCCCCCCACCACTAATTGCCGAGAGACAAATGCGCATGTGCAGAGCTAACATAGTAATGATCCTTCAGTAAACTCATTACATAGATACCTAAAAGACCTAAACATAATCAAAACTATCAGTGTAAAACAAACTAAGATCAAATTGACCGTAGAGATTATTAGTAGAGAATTTGTTGAGGTTCGGACAAGGCTGATCCAAAAAAAAATACAATTTAAAAAACTCAGTCATGAACATTTGATCTAAGTGACGACACGTCCAAGTCAGTCGTATTTTTATCATTCAAATTATTGGTTTTTTTGTTTAGCTTTTAAAATTTAGTTATTTTAGATATAAGGTTGTTAGAATTTATTTGATATTTCCAAGATAAGAATTATCAGTAATTGCCTTTATACAACTTGTTCAACATATAACACACTCTGTTTTGTTGTATCCTAGTATTTAAAGTGAGAAAAATAATTCAAAATGTCATCAAATTCCAAAATATTAAGGAAATAATTTTTCACGGCTATCGGAAATCTAATGATAGATTACTTTAAATAAAAATAAATATTTTTGATAATTATAAAAAAATCCNGCGTCAACATCGGAAGAAAGGATTGCTTGGTCATCAGCAAAGGTTGCAAGAAGTGTGTTAGGATGGGAGGGTATATCGGCAGTATACAGGATGTAAAGGATGGGCCCGAGCACACTACCTTGTGGAACTCCCGCCTCCACTTGGTAATATTCGGAGTAATCTAATCCTTGTCGGACCCTGAAGAATCGATCGGTTAGGTAGGAGCGAAGGATAAGGTAAAGGGTGCTTGGGAGGATGGATTAAATAAATAAATAAATATATTTTTCTAACTTTAATGTGTTCTAAAATATTTATGAAAACGCATAATTAATGCATAATTTATGACGAATGTAGCTCCGACTTATGGAAGCCCCTTCCCTCCCAATCCTCCTAGCCAGTCTAGAGCAACCTACATCAGACATAAATTTTACACTTTGGTTTCTTTTCTGCAGATTTTAAATTTAAGTTCTGGCATTTACTCTTATTTATCACCCTCAATAGTTAATTAATTAAACATAGAAAAATTTTTTTCATTAAATTAAAAAAAATTTTTTTTATCTCTGAAGCAAAATCAAATATATTTTCATAAAAATTTCAAACACTTTCCTACTAATTAAATTAAAATATTTAAGTTGTAATTTTATTTTTCTACATTTGATAAAGATAAAAAATAAAATGAGTTGTGATTTGTCACTCCTGCAAGCGAAGGTCAATCATAATTAATTTTATAGTACATATAAGTAAATTAATATACCTACAAAGAAACAATACTGAAATTCGTATTTAGTATAAATTAACTCTAGAGTTGTTTTGTATCGCGGTTTATTGTTTTACTGTGCATCTTGAATACTGTATAAGCCGTTTTCTGCAGTAGACAAACTTGTTGCTTGGGCGGAAAGCTTGAAATTCCCTCATACAAATGGCGCTCTCCGCTAGAGGCTCCATCTTCTCGAGGAGTAAGTGTCGTCTCTCCGTGTAGAAGATTGCTTACACAGCTAATCTACGAACGAGATAAATGCCGAAAAGTTTCGGAAATAAATAAAAGTTTTTACTGTGTGGAGGCAGGTTTTTCTTTTATTTTATGACTCTCCTACCCACATCCTCCTCCCCTCACGAAAACAAATTAATTTTAATTTTGTCAGCTCCACATTCGCTATTCTCTTTCGATTTCGAACATTAACTGGTGCTACATTGAAGATGCTAAAAATATAATCTTTCTCTTTCCCCAGTCATATTGTTATTATTAACTCATCAGCTCGAGGAAATGTCATTTTTGTTTAATTTTTTTTTATTTATTTATAATAATGTTTATTTTTCAAGCCAGAAAAGGTCTTTGGTAAAATTCACCTGTTATTCAAGGGGACTCTGTTAGTCCCAGAATGAAGTTAATTTTCTTCTTCTTCTTCTTCTACCTAGCTTCAGGGTACATTACACGCACTCGCACACCAAGGTCACCAGCAGTGGACTAGTGCACCTAGTCACCTAAGACTAGGAAGCAATCCTTCGAATCCGACAAAATGCCACTCTTGATTGATATCGCTGGAACCTGAAAATTTAGTTACTGTGCGGTCCACAAAGTGTAACAGAAATAAATTTACGATTGAATGATTCTTTCACTTAGACATTAACATTCATTCCGCCCGCCATTAATTAAACCAAAAAATTTGAGTAATTGACTTTTACGACTCTATGGTTTTAATGATATAATGCATTATATATTATATCATTAAAATCATACTTATAACCATACATTATATAATGTATTACATCTAATTGAATGAAAAAGATTTCCTTGTCAATTAAACTCTCCCTGATATGAGAGTAAAGAACACTCTCTCTCTCTCTCTCACTCTCTCTCTCTCTCTCTCTCTCCCTCACTCTCTCTCTCTCTCTCTCTCTCTCTCTCTCTCTCTCTCTCTCTCTATCTATCTCTGCCACTCTCTCTCTCTCTTCCCCTCTCTCCCTCTTTCCTCCTCCATCTCTTCCCCCCTCCCCTCTCATTCTCTTTTTCTCTCAATCTCTACGCTTCTCTTTACTTTTCGTTCAAGTGTAGAATGCCGTATTTCCGTGTCGCAAGGAGCAAGGACCGGTAAGGAAAGCTGGGGGGGGTGACAAGGGGCCCAGAGGAGACCCCCATCCCACCCCCACCCTAGAGATGAGGGGAGGGGGGTAGTAGGAATGCAGAGAAGGAATACCTCACCCCAATGAGGAATCCAGAGCATTCTCATTGGAGTGACAATTCTTCCAGCTTCCTTCGTCTTTCCCTCTTAATGGAGACTGACTAAGGGTGGTTCCGGATTAGACGCCGACAAATAAGTCGACAATAGTCCACTTCTTATTCAACTCTCCCCTTTATATTCCACTTCTAATGTTGGGACTTTAAAGTTTAAAAATAATATCCCTAAAAATATACTTCTATATTTTAACATTAAAATTAAAACATCACGAATAAGCAAGGTAAAATAACCAAATTCCCTATGTCTTTTCTGTTTCATAATGACTAAATTAGTCTAAAATTCGAAAAGAACAATGAAGTAAAATATAAGTACGCCAAGGTTAACTTTAGGATGAAAAGAAAAGAAAAAAAGATATTCATTCAATTCTCAACGTTATATACTCGAATATCTTCCTCAAGGTAATGCGTACTTTGTTTTCAAATATCTACCGAAATGTCAGAAATTTCTATTCTTTATTAATTATCTGTAAACTCTCATCATATAACCGGTAAAACTAAGATATTAATAATGTAAATATTATTTTTTGTGGTATTTAATCTCACGTAAATAATAATAATTTTTAGTGCAAGGGAACAGAATAAAAAATCTAACTGTCCCAGCCAGGAATCGAATCTGGATCTTCTGCTATCCGGGTCGGTGCATTTACCAATTATGCTACCAAGACAAGTCTGATAAGTTATTAAATTCCCCACACTAGGTTCGAGTCCTGGCTGGGACAATTAAATTTTTTATTCTGTTCCCTTGCACTTAAAATTGTTACAATTTACGTGGGGTTAAATACCGCAAAAAATAATATTTATAAAATTAATAATTAAAAGTAAATAACGAGAGTCATTTCAACAGCTTGGCAATGTCAAGCTGTTTAAATCCTCCGAGCATAAGACGATATATTCGTTGGCCTCGGAGGTTAGACTCTCGATACTAGTGCGGGGAATTTAATAACTTATCAGACTTGTCCCGGTAGCATAAGTGGTAAATGCACCGGCCCGGATAGCAGGGGATCCAGGTTCGAGTCCTGGCTGGGACAGTTAGATTTTTTATTCTGTTCCCTTGCACTAAAAATTATCTAAATTTACGTGGGATTAAAGACCACAAAATAAATAATATTTATA
>KZ808622.1:130166-141855 GCA_000696205.2 Oncopeltus fasciatus | reverse complement strand
TATATATATATAAACAGTCCCGCGATATGCGGAAGGAGGAATTACATTCGAAGGATGCATTTATTCTCCACCTCATAGCACATATAGAAGGCGTGTGCTTAGCACATCTTTCTCTCTGAATGTCTGATTTTTTTTCCCATTCAATGAAAAATGGTAACCAATTAGGGCTGGGTGTTCACTAGGAAAACATTGGGATATTCTCCGAACCACAATAAACAGAAGCACGGGACGAAAAATTAATTACAGTGTACTGTGAGCATTGAACCTAGGATCTTTGGTTGAAGAGTCAGTACTTTAACCACCAGTCCATTATGCTCCTTCAAACTTATTTCTCACATTAAATATTTCCTTCAAATATTTAGGAACAGCAATCACAATTTAGCTCTAACTTTTCACATTATCAACTATCACTTTTGAATGTCACTCAGCTTAAACTAACAAACTTTACAGAAAGTTTAAGGAAACTTCACAGGTTTTCAATATAAGTACTCATCAATTGATTAAGGTCTTTATAGGAAGTTTTTTTTATCGTAGAGATTATTAGCAGATTTTTTTTTGTTGGGGTTCGGTCAAGGTAGATCCAAAAAATGCAATTTAAAAATGCACATTTTTTTAAGTTGTATTTTTTGGTCTACCTTAACTGAAGTTCCCAAAAACATCTACTTATTGAGATTTTTATTCATACAGCTCAATTTTTCGACAGTAATCCATCTGTAAAGATTACTTTTTTTTTTTTTGTCAAATAAATCTTTATTTATTACATTTTGTCATTTAACATCTTGTAATATGACGACAGATATGTACAATAAATAAATAAATAAAATAAAATAAAAATAAAATTAACAATAAAATAAATAAATTGTCATCACTGTGCAAAGAGAAGGGGCCCATCGACCCCACACCCAATAAGTTTAGGCATTAAGGTCAAGGAGGTCGCGAGGCCATCTCCGTTTTAGTCGCCGGGGAGGATTGTGAAGATTGGAGTCCGACGACAGGGATTGGGCATATGGATTGGGATGATATATAAACTTTCTGCGGGAGTGTTTAAGCGGGTGAATATTAAAGTCTTGATGAAGGGTAGAGTTGGACACATAATATGGAGCGTTAGCAATTATTCTAAGAATTTTGGACTGAAAGGATTGTATTCGTTGGATATTGGAAGGCTTAGCGGCACCCCACAGTTCTGCACCGTAGGTCCAGCTTGGTCGTATTATGGTCTTGTAGATGGTCAGTTTGTTTTCTAATGTGAGGCGTGAGCGCCTATTTATAAGGCTGTATAAGAGTCCGTGGCGTCTGTTGAGCTCTTGTCGCTTGATTTTAGTATGTTCATTCCAGTTGAGTCGTGAGTCAAGGTGGAACCCAAGGTAACGGACTGAATCAGAGAGAGGTATATGGATGTTATTGCATGTTGCATTTTAATTATCATTTCGATATTAAACTATCTAAAATTTGAAAAATATACATATAAAAAATATTTTTAAAAAATTGCAACGATTGAGTAGTGTAAAGGCGAGCTTGTTATGTTGTATAAAAGAGCAACAAAACGGCGCAGGGGAATGTTTTGTGGGATAATGGGGGCTTCTCAAGGTCTGTTTGACCACAGCAAAGGGATCGGACACGAAATAAAAGGAGATACGCAAGTCTGAGGACAAAGAGTACGTGGATGTCGTTGGAATGCGGGGCAGATCTGCATTAAACGTAGAAAATCCAGTGGCAAAGGGGAGGGGGAGTTCGTCTCTTTGTTTTCGGATCTCCCAACACTCAATTTATATATTTATTTTGAGAAGGCCTGAAGAGCCGGTCGTGGGAGAGGGGCCGGGAGCAGATTTCGTCAGGATAATAGAGCCCTTGAAGACCTCACAATAGGATTGCTTGTAGGACTTGAATAAAACGACGCGTGTCCGACGGAGATAAAGGCTGGAGTCTGTAATAGCTGACTTGAGATACATCTGGCTTCGAGATAGCGTCCATCTAGCTTTGGATGCATTCCAAGCTACAGAACCTGCTCAGTTGTCCATCGCAAACGCAAAACAATGCTGATGGAAGACTCAACAAGGAATAACAAATTCTCTCTTCCTTATTTAGTACATTAAATACTAATTATACCATTATTCGGTCATGGATTAGTCATTGTAGAGCAGGAGTCTCTCTCTCCCCCCATCACCTTATTTGCTCTGATGAAGGCCTGAAATTTAGGCCGAAACACGGCTAAAATAAAAACTTTTTTAGTTACAAATTATATGTTCACTTAGGCTACATCGACGGTTGTCAGATGTATTTACCGTTTCTTCTTCCGGGTTGGACCTTGTCAAGTTGTTGATATTTGCCGAGCTTTCGCACATCATGTGATGGCTTCTTCAGGGCTGAAAAAAGAATGTACATTCTCTTTCTTCGTCACGGAAGAAGAAACGGTAAATAGTTACAAATTAGTTTTTAATTCATCAGCTACCAAGACCGAATTCCTGATAATCCTCCCCTAACAAAATATTACACCATTCGGCAACTTTTTGCATGTAGGATTTTTTAAAAGTGGATATCATGCGTTATAGTTCAACTGCTGAATAACGGGAGTTGTTAATTTTTGATATTTTTCATTATTAGTTAATTCGATTTATGTTATTTTAACATAATCTCGTCATTTTTAACTTTGTAAAGATTAGAGTCATTCACCTTGTATAGTGCAGTACTAAAATTAAGTTCAATTTTGAATAAAAGCAATGGTACAATGAAACAAGTGTGGTTTACTAGAAAGTGCTCCAACTCAAAATGTTCTTTTTTTTTCAAATGGAAGATTGTGAGACGAAGCGCGCGAAAGAATTAAACGTACATTTTATGTTTCAAATCTAAGAAAATTAATAAAGGACTCTTATGATAATGATGTAATGTTTTGTGTCTAATTTCTTCCATACGCCTGTCCAGTAACAGGCTGTAGATGTCAAACACATTTCAAGGATTTAGTTAGTATATCGCACTGAACACTCGATTTTTTTTCAACCCAGTGAAAGATGGTATCCTATTAGGACTGGGTGTGCCAAGGAACCCATAAAAAATTTGTCATAAAAAAAATTTTTAAACCTTTGACTCAGGTGCGCAGTGTCTTAATCATCAAATCACTGGGCCATTAATTTCTTTCACACATACATTGGAAATGTAATACTATTAACTCACTCATTGCTGCTAATTTACTGACATATTTTGTTTTCGAGCACAAATTTCGAACCATAACTTATTTTACAAAAAAAAAAAGATCTAGCAGGAAGAATACTTGTATGTCACAGCAAAATTTTTCATGTTTTAACACATAAGAACATAATGATAACAAATCACATTCCAAAGAAAACTTAAGAAATATATAACGAACCTTTCAAGTGCATAAAAAGGTAACAACCCTCTATGTCGAAATATTAAGCAGTTTGTCACACTAAGAACTACTTAGATAGTTCATATATCCTACATAAAGGGAATAAAAGTAATTAATACACTTTAAGAAAAATCTAGGACAGTATATTAGTGAGTATTGGCACATCAAAAAAAATCTTTAAAATATACAAAAAGCTTTAACTTAAAGACTTTAATATCGAGTATTTCTAAAAAGAAAAAAAAAAATACGATTTCAACTCTCTAAACCCCCTCCCCTAAGACTGATTCAGCCATTAACGAACTCATTCCTTAATTTTTATAGACTCATGCATAAACACCAAAATTGATTTCTTTATTATTGAAAATCCTATGAGTACAAATAAGTAAATACACACGTGCGTATTATATATATACATATCATAGCACATATAGAAGGCGTGTGCTTAGCACATCNACTTCAAAGGGAGTGCCAATATATACACACACACGCGCGCGCCTGTGTGTGTGTGTGTGTGTGTGTGTGTGTGTGTGTGAATACAGAGTGTGTTGCAAGTATATAACGATACTGAAAATGATGAAACTATAACAGAAATGTAGATAAAGACAACAATCTTCAATCCAAAAAGTAAGTGAGGAAAGCATTATCCGACATTAACTGTCACACCGTCAATAAAAAACAGCTGAAAAAACATAAAGTGAGAAGAATAAACATACAATCACGAAGGACCCGATCAACTCGTCTGTCAGTAAAGCAACAACTGATGACGTAATAAAGCACGTTACAAAACTAGGTAGGCAGTAAATAAATAAATATAAACGAATAGGAATTAATAAACGTATGTGGACAATTATAAATTACTACTACGAATTAACATTGAAAGGTATTGCTCATTGTAAAATCAACCTTATAGTGACCTTCAATACATTCACTTTCTGTGCTTCTTTCTTTCTCATTAAAATCAAATTATAAAGATGAGTTTTGGGGGCCGGGTTTGCCGAGGGATCTTCATCCATGTCCGTCAATCCTGGAGTTGCGGGTTCGAGGCCCGCACTGGGTAAGTTTTTCTGAAAAAAACAGGGCTGGCCCAAAATCATGGATACATAGAATAGGTAGGCTACTTGTAGCTAGCTTGACCCTCTAAGACCATAAATGGCTCAAAAGGGTATTAATTTTAAAAAATTTAATCAGGAGAAAAAACTATGTAGATCAAAGAAATTATCTTCAAAGAATATATAGACAGCCGGTCATTTGTTTCCTCTTTTTATTTCCTTGTCATAAATAAATTTAACTTCTGCAAAAAAATTATGGAAATAAACATCCACTGTGGAACACTCCAGGAGTTGGTGAGTCGATGCATATACAAGATTATACAATAATTAGAAGATAAAATAATAATATAAATAGTTAGGAGTAATAATAAATAATTATAGGTATTTACTCAAAATATATAAACAATTTTTATTAATTATATTTAAATTTCACTGTACATTTTGTTAAGTAAAGTATTACTTCATGTGAAATAGGACATTCTGTATGACGACAAAAATTTCATCACAAAACACCCAGTCTGTGTGTTTTTTCTTAACTCAAATAAAAAGGAAAATATTATGATTATAAATGTTGGTTTCCCTATAAATCCCCTCCTTTCTCTTATCCGTGTTTAAAGAAAAATGAATTTATTCAAGGGCTTGCAATGGAAAGCTTAAATGCCTTATTTGATTTTACTTTGAAATTAGTGCGGCCCGCCCAACACTTGAAGTTACATTCTTAAATATCTTTATCCATACTCTCCCGATTTTTTTAAAATAATGAATATGTAGCCATATGTCATCTATATGTAGTCATATGTTTTGTTTTTTTTCATTTATTTTTACCGTACTACTATACTTCCATTCCATTATTATAAGATTACAACAGTTACAAGTACCATTTATCGATTATTTATTTATATATCTTATACTAAGCATATATGTCATGTGTAACTTGTTGGATTGCTAGAACAGCTTAAGGCAATGTAACTGCTTAGTAAAGGCCTCGTAAAGGGCCAATTTGTCTTCCATAGTTAATATCAATTCGGCCATACCGCCCACAAACCTACCCCCACCCAGTGGGGCATAAATATACATCAATGGATTGAACAAAATAAAGTGAGGGCAGATATGGGAATAAAATAAACTAATGAAAAAAGTAAAATAACCGAACAAATGAGCGCGCTCTTGGTGAGGAGAAGATAGGTTACAGAAGGGGGTGAAAAAAGAAAACATATGTCCCCCCATTAAAAACCAAATTATTCCCAGCAAGGGTTGCTGTAAGGATTATGAGGGTTGCATATCAAACGCCAAGATAGGCCGCTCCTGGCTCCCCCGCGGTGCGGATACATCATGTCTTGGAAGGGACTCCTTCGTCTCATTCTCTCCCTCCTCATCCTCCTGCCTTTCGTAACCTTCTCTCTTCATCTATCTCACACTCTTCTCTTCAATTTCTCACTCTCTCGGGGTATCTCCGTCCAACAAACACGCGCGCCTTCACTCGGACTCAATCCTATCTTCTATCCCCTTCTCACGGTGCAACGCATCTCTCAGTCCTTCTCTCTCGTGGTCTAACCTTAGTTAGACTCTCGCTACTTCTTCGTCACCTCCCCACTCTTCCCTTCGCCCCAGGAGGCGGCTTGAGACTCGTACGTAAACAATGAAACGCTCCTCTTGACAGCTCAAAGTTATAGTCAATAAGGCGCCTGTCAGTTACTCTCTATCTCATTAGACGCAATAATCTCAGGAGAAAGAGAGAGAGAGTGAGAGAGTCGGGCTGAGAGCAGCTGGAATCACTGTAGTACCTTCACACAAACACATACACACAACACAGAAAGAGAGAGAGGCAGAGAAATACCCTATCTTTCAGCTACCTATTTGTCTATCCTCCCAGGTCCCTGCGGGGCCTCCGTTTAGTCTACTATTTGTTGTAAAGCATCCTTCTCCAGGTAGATCCTTATCCTGGAGTGGTGGCGATCCCGAACTGATATTCCATATCTCGCCCTGTCTCAAGGCAAACACGAACCTTCGCAGGGCTTTTAAGGGCCTATTCCCATACGCACTTCAAAGGGAGTGCCACAAAATCTGATTGGTGATTCTCTGAGAAAAAAAAAGAGAATTCATTGATTGAATTGTTGATGCTTTAATTTCTGTAAGATTTCCTTTTATTAGACTCGTTCATAACTTGAGTTATCAAGCGTAAGGTAAGCATAGGACTAGTCTTGTACAAATAACAGTATTATTTTACATAAAAATCCCAAAATAAGAACTTAGTAATCTAATCAAATTTTTTATTTATTCTTCATTAAAGATAGACATCAATTAAATAAAATTACTCCATTATTTATTTGACCTTAAAAACTAAAAAATTACAATAAATACAAAAGTTATTGCCGCTGACTTGACCCATATTAAAGGAGGAGAGGAAGAGGCGTGTGTGTGTGTGTGTGTGTGTGTGTGTGTGTGTGTGTGTGTGTTTTGATATCTTTAGCCGTCTCATGAGGTACTTATGTGCGCTTGGCTAGACCTCAGAGATGCACCTTCCTCTCACTCACCCATACGAAGTTTCATATACGATCGGATAGATTTTTCAGAAACAAAGTGATCGGACCTGCTTCCAATCCTAGAAAGACTTGTGATTATCTGTTGGGTGACTACTCCCTTAGATGATATGTCCCCAGTAGACAGACGGATATCATCAATATCGTAGGCCGCTGTCTTTATCGACACGCAAGGTAATGATAGCACGGCTCCAGTCTTCCCTTTGTTGAAAGCAGTACTAACCTCCCGATGGTAAACTAGCAGGAGCAACAAGACCAATACACATTTAAAGTTATTTCGATGAACGCACATAAACTCATACACATTTATGAAGAATTAGATTACTGAAATTCGCTAGGGGTAATAAACTCAACACAAGAAGACCTCTGGGTGCACCACCACAGTAACAGGAAGAAAGCTGAACTTCAGCTTCTCAGGAAGGCCCAAACTTAGACGAAAGGAGTGAATAAACAGATTTAAAATCTATTGAAGGAATTAAAAAAGTGAATCTAGAAATCAATTTCAAGTCTATATCTCTTTATCTTTTTCATAACATGTGTCAGCAAAATAAATTGCTAAAGGCAGTACAAATTGCTGAGATTAGGGATTTAGTAGTTATTATTCTCTGGAAACAAACAACAGATATACGAGATAAAACAGATGCCACACTCGAAACCCATCCATCTTTTTGTCCTGCCGAAGTGTCTCAAATTAAGACCAGCTTATAAATACTCTCACAAAAATATATAAATAAAACGCTAAGAAATCGTCTCAGTCTCTGACACTCCTTTTTGACAGTGTCTATGCGCCTTCCTAGCCCGTTCACAAGGCGTTCCTGCAGAACTACAACACTCCTTGGTGAAAAAGAGGCCATCATGACTCCCCATGGTGCCCAGGAAGGTAAACATGTTATCTGAATTCCACTGGTGTTTATCTTAATGGCCTCTCAGGAGTACCCAGGAATACCTCAAAGGTTAAAGAACTATGATAGATCCTCACTTTCCGGGCTTGGAAGTGATCCAATGATTCAGTTTCATCACCAACACTCTCCCACTTCTTCACTCATTCTCCTTTCGTTTTGATTTATGTTGGACCACTTTCAAAGAGGAAGGCCCTCATGTATTTACCCTTGGGAATTTCTTAATCAGTATTTCCCGAACGAGCAATACTTACCGCAATAAGCCTCCTCCTATCATTCATATAATAAAATAATCATATATGACATCTATATTTATTCTTCAATCTATACTAAATCATATCAGCCGTCCCAGATATTAAATTTTGCACTAGAACTATTTTGAGGAATAATAAGAAATTTTATTAATTAATGCTTAAAGCGTTCATAAATCACATATAGCCTACTAATTTAACAATATATGAACTCAGTCACGATGTATACTCAGTTGAGCACGAGTCTCTCTTCCCATCACCCTACTTGCCCTGATGAAGGCCTGAAATTTAGGCCGAAACGTTGGCTAAAATAAAAACTAATTTGTTTACAAATTAGTATCAATTCTTCAACTACCATGACCGAATTCCCGACAATCTCTTCATAGAACTTGACGGTCAACAATTCATTCCATATTAACAATAAATTGTTTTCGTTAATAATCAAAAATAGATTAATTAATTAATATAAACATTAAATTAGTTTATAGTTCATGATTAAATTAATAAATTTCTACTAGATTAAAGCTCGTAATTACGGGAAAAAAATTAAAAATTAATGTTATAAATTTCACATTAAAATACAAGATTTCCTGATAAAACCTGTTCATCAAGAAAAGCTGGATTGATAGCATAGTGGAGAAAATAGTCGGGTTTCGGGCTGAATTTAAGGCTTCTTCAGGGTTATAGAGATAATAAAGGGAGATAGAACCATGTACGAAGTGTAAGCTAACTCATGACTGATGAGTGGTGTTTTTCGGATGTCAGTCATGAGTTAGCTTACACTTTGTACATGGTTCTATCTCCCTTTATTATCTCTATAACCCTGAAGAGGACTGAAACATTGACCGAAACGTCGACCAAAATAAAAACCTTTCGCACAATAAATGCAAGGTAATAGAATCAAAAAATCTTACATAAGAGTTTAATTAACTAATTTTTTTCTATTCCCTTGCATTTATTGTATAATATTAATGTAGGATTAAATACCAAAACAAATACAATACTTAAATAAGAGTGCGGGAAATATAATGAATTATCTGGCTAGCCTGGGTGGTGCAAATGGTAGCATTCCAACCCGGCAAGCACGAAATCTTGGTTCGAGTCCCATTGGGTTTGATTTCCCAACAAATACATTATTTAAATAGAACCCTTTTGCTTCACAAATAATTTTTTATTCAAAACTCATTGACCGAATCCAATTGTTTTATCCTTTATATTTTATCTATATATTTAGGCAGCTGAAGGGAATGAATTAATCGGTCAAACCAGTTTTAGGATAGTTGCTTATATATATATATATATACTTTTTTTTTTTTTTTTTTTTTAAGGTTGAAGAGGAGAACATATGTGCATCATAAACTAAGCAGATTTCTCTATTTTTAATTTAAATATAGGTGAAATTAAATAAATAAGACTCTTAAAGAGAAAATAATAAATAATAATCTGAAGGATTAAAACAAAATCAACATAGGCAGGAATGGTTGTATGCCATGAGAGGAGAAGTAAATGGTGACGCTCAATCCTCCTAATTCATTCTTAAATATCTCCTGTATTCTAATCATTTTGCTAGAACATTTTAATAGATAATTTTTACAAAATTACACTTTAAACTTCTTATATTCATATTTTTCATAGTTCAAAAAATCACGGAAATATCGACAATTAATCAATTTGGTCTTTCTTTAAACACACCTTCTCCTCATTCACTTTAGCCCCAAAAAAATGTCTCCGGTATTTTTAATAAGAAATATTTATTTCAATAAGAGAACAGTCCCAGCCTCAGCCTCCAGCCTCTTAATTATCTTCTAAATAAGTGTTTTAGGAAAAAAAAGAAAAAAAAAAAAAAAGCTATGTAAAATGTTTTAAATGTTTGTGTTAAAAATTTTCACTATATCAATAAACCATTGAGAATTTATTTCTTTGTTTTAGAGTTGTAAATATTTTTTTAATAAATGAGAATTTTATATAACTAAGAATTCTTTATTTATATTATTAGACACTTGATTATAATACAACTTAATATTCTGTGACTATTTATTGTAAGAATATGGCGGGAATCCATTTCGGCGGTCATCTTCCCGGTTCCGCACGAGTATTTCCAGGCACGGAACCACAATTGCAGCCCCTCTGGAAGGGAGGCAGAAGCCGGTAATGGGAACGCTGTTAGAAGACATGATATGTCGACTGCACTATCGCGATTCAATGTGGCTGTCAACACGCCTGATGAAGTGGCCCAAACCCAGGCGGAACGTTTAATTTCCTCAGCCTGACACTCGATACTGACAGGTCCAATACAGAGGGTAGAGGGAACAGCAGTTTCTGCTTCCAAGGGAGCTGTCTTACTCAAGCCTAACTACAACAAATAGCAGATTTCTATCTAGGAAATCACAATGGTACTGTGAAGCCACTTTTGAAAAACTTATACATATATATATGTGTGTGTGTGAGTGTGTGTGTACTTTTTTTTTTCCAAACAGGATAAAGAATTCCATAACTTGTTGTACAGTTTTAAGAAACATTTATTTCCAATTTTTGCCCATGATTTCTCCATACAAAATGTAGTCCTTTTTCACGGAAAGAATATTTTCGGAGTAATGACCAATCAACTAACTCATCCAATATTTTGCAAAAAGGAACTTGGGGACAGAATACGTTTTCATTATTTCAACAATTTCGTGCAGACACACTCACACACAAATGTTTATGTATATATGTATGTATATACATTTTTTTTTGTGTGTATGTGTGTGTGTTTGTATAAATAGATAGAAAGATATATAATTTCTAACGGCCAATTTTTTAGCTTTTCCAACTTTGAATATGTGTCAAATTTTTGAAATGCCCCTTCATGTCACTATCATCTTTTCCTATTCGAAAGCTCAAAATCTGCTTTATAAAAAAACAATTTTCTTAAAATTTTTATTTCATTTTTAACGGAACGAATTTTAGCTTCATCGATGATAGTAGAATCGATGATAATCCTTGAAAAACTTCAATAATATCCTTAAATAAAAAATTATCCCATGAAATACTTATGGTACGCCTGATTTCTATCGAGTTATATATAACTATATTTGTATATATATACTTGTATATATATATATATATATATATATAGTTAAACTCCCACGTATTGAACTTTGAGCTCCTGTGATAAAAGCTTGAATCAAAGACACATGAACAACTTGTTCAATAAAAGGAGATGGCATAAAAGTACTTAAAAAGAGAATGTGTCTTCAAAAAATGGATACTTTTAACTTAATCATGAATATACCAACAATATAATAAAATGAAACAGGAATGCCACATGTAACATCAAACAAAAACATGCTGTCATTCCAGAAGCTTATTATTCAATCATTTATTATTTTCCAATACGATGAGTACATTATATATATACATACCTGTTTGAGACTGAAGAAGTGATTCATCAGATCCACTGGAGTGGCGCCTTTTGAGAGTGACAAGAGGTGAAAGGGGAACTTTAATAGCCATCATTTTCCTAGCATCTTTTTCTTCTAACTAGAATCAAGTATTTATCACAACTTTAATAAATTATAATTATTACACAGTTTGATACATATATATA
>KZ808622.1:112552-124285 GCA_000696205.2 Oncopeltus fasciatus | reverse complement strand
TTCCGGTCTGTCTAGAAGGCTCTTAGGTAATTACAAGTTATAGACATCTCCTCTTCTTTTTTTTTAATATAGAAATCAGAAAACTTTATTTAGGGCTTTGACTTCAAACCCTTGAAATAATTAATTTTTGGTTGAAATTGGATGAGGAAAGAGGTCAAAAGTAAATCTAAAATTTATAAATTTTTTTGTGGTACTAAATCCGACGTAAATTTAGTGCAAGGAAACAGAATAAAAAATCTAACTGTCCCAGCCAGGACCTGGATCTCCTGCTGTCCGGGCCGGTGCATTTACCAATTATGCTACTGGTCCCGGTAAAAATTAGGGAAATCTAAAATTTATTATCGTTATATCTTTGTACAAATTTGATTTGCGAAAAAGGTTATTGGACATAATAGGTGTAGAAAGTAGTTTTCTGACGTTTAAGATCGAGCAATATTTTACGGAAAACGCTTGTAAATGAACAGATTTAAGAATTTAAATACGATAGCTGAGCACTCCCAAAATTTGTCTTTCCTCTCTGTCTATAGCCAGCTTAGTGGTCTCTCTTTTACTTTCAGAGCCCTCTCCGGTTATAAAATAAAATGTCTTATTTCCTCTTACATAAATCTATCTTTAAAATATCGGCATTTATTCTTTTTATGCCCATTCATTATGAAAAATTGAAAATATGTTTTGATTTGTAGTTATTACATAATTAACTTCTGATTAATTTCAGGCCGATTACAATATTTAATTTTTTTTTAAAGAAAATAAAGTATTTTAAAATTAGGGACAATTGAGGTAATTAAATTATTATAAAACAGCAAATTTCCTAAATATTTTAAATTGCTGACATACTGACTTGTAGGACATTACATAAAAATTCCTGTACCTAATTACAAGATATCCATATCTAGCTTTCAGAAACAATTAGCTCCACAAGTATTTTAAGAATTAAGAACATTTTTTTTCTTTTTAAATATATATATATTGGGAAAAAGTGCAATTTCGCCATTTAAAGACTATGCCGCGGAAATTAAATCCCCCGTCGAATCCTGCAATCTTTAGGATTTTTTTCCCTACCTCAAATTAATCCAAGAGGAGTGTGTAAAACAGGTTTCTGAAGCCTCTAACCCGTTAAGCCGTATTAAACGGTCCTCGTATTTACGAGTGAGAACGGAAACCACCGATGCGAATAAAACAAAAGCCAGCCTTTCATTAGCCAAACTCAAACCCTCTGAGTTATACTAATAAACATCTCCGGTTAATTCATCCTATCTTAATGTTTTACGCTCTTATCTTACAAATCCCATTGCAAATAATTTTACCTCTGGCATATAATTCAATTTCTATACTGAGGTTCACCATTAAATCCCGTATCTATAGATCCTGTTCCTTGGGTATTTGGCTGAAATTTAACTACAGGAAAGATAGAGACAATCACCTGACATTCAAATGTAGTATCTTATTTACTTTCTGTTAGCTCAGTCATACAGCACAAAATTGGCAAAAACTAATATAGGTTATTTTACAACATAAGAAATCCAAATTTTCACGTTAAACAAGAATTTTGTAAAAATCCTCACCCGTCCAATATCACAGATTTTCACCATCGTTACATGCTATATGGCCCTCAATTGTTCAAATAAAATAAAATATATTCGATATTTAGTCTTCTTATCACAAACCTATAGTTTTTTTTTCTTTCTTTTAAACTTTTATTTATTTATTTAAAAATTACATTGAATGTCAATCACATGAGGAGAGAAGGTGACCAATGACACCACTCTCAAAATAAACCCATAGTTAATGAAAAAAATCTGCAGAAGGATAAAGAAAGAAATCCATGTTTATTCATACGGTTTTATAATTATATTATATTCATTACCATTAAATTTATTAAAAATTATTGTACATAATATGTATAAAATGTAATTTTCATTTAATGTTTAATTGTTTTCTGTAACATTTAAACAGACACCAATGAATATAATTACTATGTCCGAAGGTAAGTTGAGAAATATAATAACTGAATCCTAAATATATTTGGTTGATGAGGCAAATGAGCGTGTAAGGTAAAATCACTGAGATTGGTACAAATCTGGCTAAGAAGATTCAAAAGTGCTCAGCCATTGGAGTTACTTATTTAAATATCCTTTATAAGTATTTTATATTATAGGTTAATTATAAACTAACTTTTCTAACGCATCAATAATAACTAAGATTATAAATTTTCTTCTTCCTTGAAACTCCAGTCAGTTGTAAATTTTAACAATTTTCTATCAAATTTCCATAATGGCAAATTTAAGTTTTATGTTTGAAAGGCAACCCCTTACCTGAATGCAACATTCAAATCACGAATTATCGTAAAGTAAAAAAAAAAATATATAAAAAAAATTATAGAATTTACAAGTAAAAATATTAGTGAGAATTATTTTAGGATTTTTATTTATTTTTTAATACTTCTCAGTCATGACAGTAGGGAGACCAGATTAAGAGACTCTCTCTCTTCATCACTCCACTTGGTAAATGAACTTTCATTTTACTACGTATATATTCTTTTTTTTTATATATGTTTGCAGTATATAGTCTAATTCTTATATTTATATTGTTAATTACAAATACTTTGTTTATTTATAGGCTTCTTATACATTTTGCTTGAATGTTTAATTTGTTACTTAGCCCTGAAGAAGGCCTATAATTTAGGTCGAAATGTGGGTATTTTGTTTTCCACAAATTTCAATACCGGATTCCCGACCAATTGGATCCATTCGGGTCTCGCACAAACCGTATATTGATTATCGATGAATAAAAACTTGTCCTGAGCCATGGATGTTTAGAATGGGATGGCGACCTGTGGATAGCTCCTCCCTCCATGACCTTAACTGGTCAAAAGGTAGGCTAACACTTGAAGAAAAAAAAATATTTCAAGTCCTATATATTCTTTCCATTAACCAATTTCAGTCATTAACTTACTCATCAAACAGTTAGTAAAAAGATTAAACACCTATTTTAGTTTCATTATTTTGTTATTTTAAACGATTTGAACGCCAGAGCATGTGTGTATATAATCTTTAATGGTCGTAGTTAGTACCGAAATGAAGAGCTACATCACATTAAGGAAAATCTCCTTTAATTAAGAAAAATGAATGAACTATTTCTAAAGGAGAATTTGTTGACCGTAGATATTATTCTAAGATGATTTTAGTTGGGGTTCGGTCAAGGTAGATCCAAAAAACCAAAATCCATGGAAATGTGAACTTAGGGACAGGTCGTCCTCTCTCATCTTCATGACAGCCCTGAAGTTGGCTTACAATGTAAGCCGAAACGTTGGCAGATAATCCTTTATTAAAAAAATAAATTTTTTAAATTTGTGTTTTTTGGATCTACCTTGATCGAACCCCAACTAAAATCATCTTAGGAATATTTCTAATTTTCGTAATTTGTACATGGGATACAATAAGTTTAATTTGTGTTGGAAATTTGTATTTTCCTTCCATTTTTCTAGCCATATTATATATTACATCGTGAGGAAACTGATCATTAATATAATATAGTCTCGTAAAAAATGTCTGCTTTCATTCTTTGTTTTCCTCACATAGTAAAATACTCTTGCGAAACTTTCTAATAACAAAGGCTCGACGAGTTCATTCTCGGGGATGAGTAAGTCGGCTTATTTAAAAACAATCTACAAAAGGATAAACAAAACAAAGTAAATTATCGGCCATAAATAAGTATCCTTATAATCATAGGTTACAAGTCTCATATCCCGGCTGGGAGGCTGCAGACTGCGCTCAGACATCTCTTTATTAAAACTGGACACGTTCTCCGACTCTCTTTGCCCGGCTCAGTTTTGAGAGGTTTTTGTTTTTCCTCGACTTGTACCAGGAGAGTACGGCCCCCGTCCTCCACCCTCTGGAATTAATGGCGTTGCCAAGAGGTCGTGATCCGTGCACTCGAGAGCCGGGCATGCTCATGAGTGAGTGTCTTCACGCGTGTGCTTTACGGGGAGTACCGTGGAAAAATCACTGGCTAGGACGATCTGCAGAGTCCGGGGGAGGTTTACCAGCGCGGGGGTGTACGTGCCCTGCCGAAGAGACGGATAATCTTTCACCTTCCAGCAGGTCGTTTATGCTGGAAGTCGTCCATAGTTACAGCGCGCAATTACTTATATGCTCTCGTCTTCTGAAAAACTGATTCTACCCCACTAAAACAAGTTTAAATTCCGAAAAAAAATGTTTACCTAGGGGATCTTTCCTTCGTTTATCGTGTGTGATAACCTTAACAATAGATCGATTCACTTACTATCATACAGTCGACACTTTGAAAGACCTCTAACAAAAAATAGAAGAAAAAAAAATTACAAATCCAGTGTAAATCATTAATTTTTAAGTTAATTATTATTATTAAGTTAATAGGGCAAAATAAGAGGAGAGATGGGGAAAAGCGAACTGGACTATCAGTCTCTCGCTCCCCCTCACTCATTCGCTCTCCCTCCCTCTCTCTCTCTCTCTCTCTCTCTCTCTCTCTCTCTCTCTCTCTCTCTCTCTCTCTCTCTCTCTCTCTCTCTCTCTCTCTCTCTCTCTCTCTCTCTCTCTCTCTCTCTCTCTTTCTCTCTCTCTCTTTCTCTCTCTCTCTTTCTCTCTCTCTCGTTCTCTCTCTCTCTCCCTCCCTCTCTCCCTTTCTCCCACCCTCCTTCAGCCTTCCTTCGGTCACCTTTAATCAGTCGTATGTCAATATTGCATCATGAGATGTACGGATAACTGCTATAAGAAGCCGCCATAATACCAAATTGACACTGTTCAACCATCCTTGTTAATTCCTTAGAAGTAATTTTCGTAAAATTATTTAGAAAATAAATATTGCACGTGATAAAGAATCTGGGCTTCGGCGAGGATCAGATGGATAAAATACTCCAAAATGATTGGATAATTACATTTTTATTATTGCCTACGTTTTAAATCCCTTGTAAGTCATCATCAGGGCGATAATGTTGTATGGAGAGATCTCCGAAGGAGGTTTTTGGTCACATTTCTAAACTAATATCACATCTTTAGTTTTGCACACTGAGATGTGTCCATAAACCTCCTTCAGAGATCTCTCCATACATCACTATCAGGGTTCGGTGAGGACCAGGAAAATAAAATACTCCAAAACTATTGGGTAATTATTTTATTATTTCCATAGATCATGACTTACAACTTACGTCGAAACGATGGAAATAATAAAATAATTAGCCAATAATTTTGGAGTATTTTATTTTTCTGGTCCTCGCCGAAACCCTGACTAATTTCTCTAGCATAATACACAACGGCCTACCAACCTCCAACCAGTACAAATATTATAGAATACAATTTTTTTTTTATCTTAATGTTTTTAAAAATCAATGAATAAATGATTCTATCTTTAATAATATAAGTATATTTTGAATATATGTTTTACGAGTAAATCAAAGATACATTTTAATTTTATTAGATATCTGAAGAGGTTCTCTGATCGTCTTGAAGGTTTTCCAAAGTGATTTATTGAGAATGGTTTAGAACCCCTATGCAATCACAGATCAGGGCTGATGGGAATCCAGATGCATGATTGAAGGCCGGGGTGAGACTAAACAGAGGGAAGATGAGCGGGGATAACAGCTGCTTTACAATGTACACATTCTCCGCAGACACTCTCGAGTGGTGCAGTGGTGCAGTTTCGCCCCCGCCCAATATGCAGTATATCCCCTCTCGGTGGAGGGGGGGAGAGGGGGTAATAAATAAAACCTGGCGTCTGGATACGCCTTTGTCGGCTCCCCTGGGATAAATCAAGCAGTCCCGGCTCTTCCTGGGGGATTCTGCACGCTCGTCAGGGGATCCGGACCTTACTGGAATGCTGCGTTGCACTTTGTACCGTCATCTCGTAAATTTGGCGCGGGAAGCTGAGACACTGAGCCACGCAGCCATTATTCCACACGGCTTACTGCTTTCACATCAAACGATAACTTCAAATATGTCGGACACAAAACACCTCTCGTGGCCACTTAAATCTTACTTCATTCTATCATGCCAGCAAATAAAATAAAATTTTCCAGTCATTCCTGTACTGCCATTGTGGCACATTTACAAATGAAGAATTCAATAGTTTACTTCCATTCATGAATACAAATTAATGACTCCATATTTTTGAGTTGGAGTGTAATTACACTTTATTTTATTGTTCTGCTGTTATCAGTCTTAAGACTATTGGCAAAAAAGTATTTCTTACAGAATTCTGAAGGAAATTCATAAAACAGATTTACTGTTTAATTAAAGTTTAAGATCTACAAGAGGAAATTACCTATTTGATCTTAGAAGCCAATTGAAAAGGCAGTAAATGGACAATATAAATAAAAGACAAGAATGTAAAGGCTGGCTATATAACGTTCGAGAAACGAAAAAATTGTGAAAAATGTTTTTAAATATATATGTGTGTGTGTGTGTGTGCGCGTGTGCGTGTGCGTGTGCGTGGGTGCGTTTGATTGTGTGTAAGGGTGTGAAATGTAAAGAATGTAATTTTATAAATATTATTTTTTGTGATATTTAATCCCATGTAAATTTTAGCAATTTTTAGGGCAAGGGAACAGAGCTGTAAAGCAGCTTGACAATGTCAGCTCCTCCGAGGATAAGACGATATATTCCTCTGCCTGCATGCACCGGCCCGGATAGCAGGAGATCTAGGTTCGAGTCCTGGCTGGGTCAGTTAGATTTTTTATTCTGTTCCATTGCACTAAAAGTTGGTAAAGAATGTAAGTGTGGAATGTTACATTTTAAACTTATGTTCTATAAATTTTTGTGATAACAGCAATAATTATGAATTATTATTTAGTATAAAACTGGTGGTGGCTTTGGGCGCAAAAAAAAAATTGTCCGTCATTTTATTTGTCGGTGACAACGCATACAAACAAAGTAAGTCGAATACTCTTCCATATGAAGTGTGGAACATGACTTATTCTAGTTCAGTTCAGTTCATATGTTAGAAGACACATCACCCATCCTACTGCACATAACAATGCCTGATGATGGCTCACATCGCAGGGAAGTTGGAATGAATAAATAAAATAACAGTCAATTATTTTATTTTTAGTATTTATTTTACACCCTGGCCGATACCCTAGCCGTTTTGCGCGAAATATCTGACAGCCTATCAATATCAATCATGCTATAATATTCAACTATTATCACATATTGACAAACTGGATTAACTGTTAAAAAACATGAAGCACAAATGCCAATTTCTTTTTAAATTAAAAGAAAAAGGGCTAGCTATTCCCTGCAAGTTGGTCACTTTCAAGAATGTCTTCCTCATTAAGCATGATTCGTACAATTTCTATGTATATGTTATAATAAAAATTATCAAATAGAATACAAATTGTATTAATTTATTAATTAATTTAATAATTTATCATTTACATCCTTAATTTATGTTTAATAAGGACAATAAGTATGACATTTAAAAGTGAACTTAGTTGTGACCCACTCCTCACCTCACCACTCTTCTTCTGATCTACCTAGTGCTTTTTTCTCTTTATAAATTTTTTTTGTCATTTTTTTTATCATTTGGGGTTTAATTATGTTTATTTATATCCTCCTCATCTAAATCAGCTTTGTTTACTTCATTGTGTCATTGGAACATTGGGTGTCTGAGGATACTGAGGAATTCGCCCAGCTTACGCAGTTCCTATATATATTTAAGCTAACAATTAAATAAAATATTTAATGAAACCTGGAAAACATCAAAATTGCTAGAGATGGAAATAATTACTTTTATTTGACACTGTTTTAATGTTTGCTTAAAAAATTCAACAAGACAAATATGTGAACTTTTTTGTTTTAACTTCTTCTTGTCTACCCTTAATTAAGGACAAGACGACTGGGAGGAACGGAGGATGTGCGACAACGCACAGCCTCTGGGAGGTGAAGGGGGGTTCAACGACATTTTTTGCAAGTGGTCGTGCGAGGGTAAACAATGGGACTGAGCCGCCTTTGAGAACTGATAGGACACAGATAACGCGAAATATCAAAACAGATGGCAGGTTCCCCTGCAATTAGCGGAGGAGTCTTGTTTTGGGGGCGACAACCCCCCCTTGGTAGGCCCGAAATACACACGTGGAAATGGTAACGATGCTTCTACAAAGACTTCCTTTTCTGAAGGTAACGGTAGCTCTTCGTGTGAAAAGGTTGATGCTCCAACAGCCCACACCCTTAAAAGAAATAAAATAAAATAAATAATAATAATTTAATGAAAGTCTCTAGGCTTTGAATGATTTAGAAGAGAGCACCTCTTCAACCAAAGAGGATAAACACAAATATACTCTCATTGAAAATTTTTAAAATACTATTTTATTTATTCCTCCAGTAATTATCTTATAATAACAAAGAGTTACAACAGTTATTGAAAAATAAGTTTGTTTGTTTTTTGCTCTAAGAAAGACATTTTAAAAGTCTTTCGCGCAGGAGCTGCGTGAACGAAGTAAATTTCCCATTTTTCATTTAGATGAACATAAATTAGAGTGAATTTAAGAAATTAATTTAAAAGGAAATACCACTTACATTACCATGACTCTATAATGTCGAAAAAGAGGAGTGGGGGAAATATTTTAACATCGTATATATATTTGTAAACAACTTCCTCAATAAGTATATTTCATATATATGTTAAGGTGCTGTTCATAAAAAAATATAAAATTAGATTGTGCAACTATTATCTTCAAAAAAAATTTTAACTCAATTTATATATAAAATTAAAAGAATTATTACTGATTATAATTTTTGTAATTTCTCCTAACTTACCTTCCATTTATCTAAACACAACCAAAGTTGAATTAACTTAATAACTAACAATGAAAAGCCTAAAAACCAAATTTACTTTGTATACTTTAAATATAGAAAACTTACCCACTCAATACATCCCTTTATATAAGTTATTTAAATAAATATAATATAATATAATTGTAAAATAAAAATGGCATTTTTAAACCTTTTTGTTTTATAGACTATTTTCATAAAACTAATATTAACAAAGACATCAAGATTTTTCATTTTAGCCTCCCTCTAACTGAGTATCCATTACAAATGCAAAAATAAGCTAAAATGTCGATTTTGATTAAATTATTTTCTTATAAAAGTTTGAAAGTACTACAATTTGACTGAACAGAAAGGAAAAATTGGCAAAGGGCATATCCATCTTAGTTTAATTGTAAATATCTTCCTTAATAAATGTTTATCGTATAAATATTGTACTACATAAACTACTAACAATTATATTTTCACTGATCTTATAGTAGAAAAGCTAAAGATAAATCTGCTAATGTCATCGATTTCTCCAAAGAAAACCATTCAGACTCTCATAGAACTCATTTCAGTGCTTCTGCTTACAACTCCTAGAAGATAGTGAAGAAGGTTCTCTTGAGATGATGGGTACTACAGAAACATATATATGACGTCGTCAATGCGGACCAGTATTTAGGAAGCAATAGGTGCAAAATCTAATTTTTGTTTGTTTAGGTTCTAAAATACTTATTTACAAATATAATTAGGATTGACGAGCTCTTCCTCGAAATATCCTTTCCGGTCTGTCTAGAAGGCTCTTTTTGTTCAGGACCTTCTCCAGGTTATAAGATCAAATTCCTTATTTTCTCCTGTTCTCCTGTATACTTACGTCTTTAATGAATCATGGGAATTTCGCTAAGTTTTCGGACATTATTCCTAATTTTGTTCTCAGTCCTCAAGGATATCTTTAGAAATATCACTTCTAAGGAACGTCTGCAAATCCAAGGAACGTCTAGTTCATGTCATCACACGGTTATTCAATACTGAAACGAATCCCTCGAGTGTTTGCGATAGACTTTAAAATGGATGACGCTCTGAGTACAGGACACGAATTCCTCCGCCACGACGGATCGCCAAGGGAAATGTCAGAGCCAAGTGCGCTCGAAGGACAACAAATTATCCTTTAAAGTGCAACTCCGTTTCTTATTCAAAACACGTTCGGATTTATTTCAACACCTCTCTGGAGAGCGCCTGATTGATGCCGGTCCCTATCCTCACTTCTGGAGCATTTCACGTTCCGGGTCAGAGTGAATGGAGCGACTCCCGGCCACTCGACCCTGAGGAAATTCAATCTGAAGAATGGACACGCCGGAGTCTCTCGCTCTTTCGGCCTGGAGAAAGAGAATAGAAGTGGATACAGCACGAAAAAAAATTATGTTGGGGGCACCTTTATAAAAAAGCGCGGGGGGCGGCGTCCGTGCGGTCACGTAGCATTGGTTCGTAGTGACCTCTGGCTTCTTGTTTCCTTTCTTAGTCTTGATGGTCCTGGCGTAATCGTCTGGAATAGGCGGAGGGTTTGCCAGGGGAACGGAGACTTTAATGCCAGTCGGCATGCACCCATCCCTACTTTCATGTACATTGCAAAATTGCACATTAAAGTAGTATATAATTACTTTGACATATATATATCTGTGTGTCAATATAGAATCAATATAGTTTGAATTTTCAGAAAAACAAGTCTTCCCTTAGTCAGAGAGAACTAGGAAGTAAAAAGGAAAGATATTCATCTATTTAACGGGCTTTATAACCATGATGTTGATCGCCCTATAACCTGATTCTAATCCTAATCATCTATTTAAGCGAGTGAATCATTTTTATTGTTATAAATATTTCCATACATATATTTCCATACATACACACGAGAGCACACAGATTTTATAAAACACACTATTTATTCTGCAGAACATTTCTAAACATAGATTTTTTTTAAATTTTATATAAAATTATATTAAAACGCATATATTATTGATAAAGGGCAATAACTTTCTTGTGTCCAAATGAGTCATAAAATGGAGGAGTGATGTCAGGCATCGTGGGAAATGAAAGATTGGGACAAACTATAACAATTTTTTTTTTTCTTAAACAGTGAGAGTTGTCTTAGTGGACAAACTCCATCTACTTTTTTATCTACTACAATTTATTTGCTTATTAAAATAATCAGTGACCTATAAAATGCAGTAGAATAAAAACAATAATTAATAATAATTTAAAAAAAATTGTTATCAGCCGTCAGTTAGGACGATATACTACTAATTTATGTATTAGTAATATTATATGAAATCAATAATAATATAAAATAAAACATTTAAATAATTATTTCCTCCTTGCATATGTGATATCACAACAGTAATATCAACATCATGCAATTTGTTCTTCCACGAGTCGATATTCATGTTTTAAATTTCCGGTTTCGACCGTGTATCGCACTATTTATGATAACCAAGGTCTCGCACATCTCCAGGGTTGACATTGATAAGGCTCACGAAGAAGAATATGAATATATTATATATGATTTATCTAAAAAAATTTATTCATATGTAAATTGAGTAACTCTTAAGTAAAATATCAAACCGAAATTAAATTTCATGAAAATGCATATCTTCATTAGTTCTTTTTTAATTAAATAAATTTTAAAAACTTGAAAACAAACATGAAAGAGTTCTCTTTTGAGATATTTTTTGTTTTCAGATATGCATAATCAGACAAAAAAATGCAGTAATTACTTAATTTAAGCTTTTTGAAGATTCTTATTAATCGACAGGTGCAAAAAATTAATATTTTTTACCTTTATAAAAGTTTATTGAATATTGCTGTCATATTTAAAGAATTTATCTCATATAAGGGGCTTTAATAGCCCTGATTTTAACTAGTTTTTTTTATCTACAAAAAAAAATGTAAAATTATA
>KZ808622.1:101590-112535 GCA_000696205.2 Oncopeltus fasciatus | reverse complement strand
TATATATATATATTTTCCCCCTTTTTACAGTATGCCTGCCATAATGGAGTTTAATCTGCACAAACCTTACAAATTTTGTATACAATGTACATGTATAGTAAATAATTACATTAGTTTACAATATACAACTAACAAAAAAAAAAAAATAATGCAAGGAATAACTAATAACTAAAGAACAAAAGAACGACAAAAGATGAATTGTAAAAAAAAACGAATGAATGTAATGAAAAAAGAACAAGAAAATAAAAACTATACAAGACTTATTATTTAAATTATTATAAGGTTTTAATTACATATATCGTCAATTCAATTTGATAATTTAATTATGGGTATCTCGAATTTATGTGGTTAATTTTTTCATGAGAGATTTTAAGGAATGTTTTGAGTTCTAATAGAAATTTGTCCATCAATAAATATTCTTCTACTGGCCATTTTCCGTATTTCAGTAGTGCCTTTCTTGTTAGTTCTGTCTTGTAGTCAGTATGTAGTGTACAGTCGTGTATCAAATGTTGGTATGTTTATTTGTGTGTTTTATTAATATATANATCAGAAAAATGAAATACCACACAATTGTTGGGAAATTATTTTATTATTGCCAATATATATATATATAATAAGTTTTTAAAAATTTACTATACAAACTGTTGAAGTCCCGCTCGTCTCTCAAAATCTCCCGTTGCGCAAGGCGATAGAGAATAGCGTCTTGTTAGGTAGTATACTGTTTTTTGTTGTGGAGAGGACAGTGCCTCATTGATATTTAAATGCCTACCTCTTTGGTTATCCAGGAAGCGAAGATCTACCGTCCTATCTCAGCTCTGAAATCACATGGGAACGCAGACTGGTCAGCAATTTCCAAGTTTTCTTCCTTTTGTGACGTCAGTCCGTCTCTGTGCTTGGATATCTCTCATTCATCCACCGCTTCTTATAGTTATTTATTGCGGTGTATGTGGAAACGGATTTATCACGCGCCATTCCGCCTCTTCTCTTTTATATATATATAACTCCCTTCATGAACGTCAATCCTTGTGGTATGATAATCTCTACCAGAGATATCAGAATTCCAATTTAATTTATTTTACGTGGTAGGAGGTTGGTAAGCCGTCGGATATTATAATGGAGAAATTAGTCAGGATTTCGTCCATGATCAGAAAGATCACTCTGAGTTTCCAGACATCACTATCGTTACATATAAAGATTTTATAAATAACACTGTCATTTTTATATAACTAGCGGACCCGGCAAACTTCGTTTTGCTAAAATGTTTCTTTTTTTTTTTATGGCGTTGTTAGCCCTAAGCAAACATTAGTGTTTTATTATCCCACGATTTAAATAGAGTTTTTAACGAAATTTAAGTTTTTTCACAGAATAATTTACGTATGGTGTAGATATGGGCTCAATAAAAAAATAAGCACATGTATTTAAGGCAAATTGGCGGGCCACGCCACTCCGCCCGCAGATTAAAAATCTAAAATCTGACCTCACGGTGTCATCCGCCTGAATATTCTGAGGATTCCCTGAAAATTTCATACGTTACATACAAACGCACATCCACGTTACATACAAACGCACATCATCTATATATATAGATATTTTTTCATATTTGTATTATTTAGTTTAATCTATAAATCATTTTCTGTCATATAACATACCACATCTCTGTCTATTCATTCCAATCAATAATTCTATTTGTGTAATAGTGTGTATTGTATTTCAGCCCTGATGATGACCTAGAAGTTAAGTCAAATCGTTGGCAATGATAAAAGAATTACACAACAATTTTGGAGATTATTATTTTTCCGACCTTGAACCCTGACTAATTTATCCAGCACAAATTTATTTTATTATTAATTTTAAAAATTAGTAATATTTTTAAAAGCACCCTTTACTAGATTTAATAGAAAAAATTTCGCACTGAATTTGATTGAATTTTAGCCTTTTACAATGTTTCTTCAAAAGTCAAAACAATACAATTTTTACTAGTTATTTTCAATATCATTAAGTTTATCTTAAGTAAATGAAATATATTACAATAATGTATAAATATTTATGTCATCTTTCTTTAATGGGAGGGGACAATACAAACCAGCCGTATGAACCTTCGATAAAATTCCTTCTAAAGGCTGGACATTAGTGAAGGGATGAATAATGTCTGCAGTAAAAGAAAAAAAAATATCACACAGAAGCTGCGTCATCTACACTGATTTTATTAATGAAACATAAGTAAATGTTTAAATTTATCGTACAATCCAAAGAGCACAGTGAGCCTTTGAAATTTAAATTTTTTTCAAAAGTCATTTCATGGTACCAAGTATCTTGACGAGATCTTAGGAGAAATTTTCTACGAAAGACTACATGATTCCGAACAATAAATGCGAGGGAATAGAATTAAAAATCTAACTGCCTCAGCCAGGACTCGAACCACGGATCTCCGTCTTTCCGGGCCGAAGAGTTAGCCAAATGTCGGCTCCTTCGAGCATAAGACGATATATTCGTCTTATTCGGAGATTTAGAAGTGCGGGGGAATTTAATAAGTTACCTGGTTAGTCTCGGTGGTGTAATAGGCTAAAACACCGGCCCAGAAAGCAGGAGGTCCAGGTTCGAGTCCTGGTTGAGACAGTTAGATTTTTTTATTATATTCCCTAGTACACACAGGTGACAGATATTTTATTTTTGGGCGACGTCACACCGTAGTCGATGTGTGGTCAGCACAGCGTCCCATTCAGTGATAAATACGTGTTTCCAGGAGCACACCAGTAGGATTCTGTCTCATTGAAAACAGATAGACAGGGATAAAGAACAAGCAGTGCTCTGTGAATACCAAATACGAGAACTTTTCCTCTGGAGCTGAATACACTATCCAATAATTATCATTGGCTACCAGCTACCCTCTTACACATATGTAGGTGGGGAGGGTTCCTTCTTATAGTGGTTAGCGTGAGTAACTTACTTGCCAAAGGTTCGCACCTAACTTGTCTCTTGATTTCAATGATCCACACCAGAGTGTGCTTACAGCGCTTCTCCTTTCAAAGCCATTTGTACTCACAATTGACATTTTAGATAATCCCCTTACTTAACATTTAATTTTGTTTTTGGCTGTTACATGCCAAAATTCGTAAAGGAAAGCAAAAACTTTGGCCTGTAGAGAGTACAAGCACACACACACAAACACATTTTTTTCAAAAAGTATGCCTTGAGAACAAACTGAATACTGCATACTTCGGAAACCCCTAAAAAACGATTCTACGAACATAAGTTCCGAATGAATCCATCCAGACCTTACAAATAGATTTTTAGTGAACGACAAGAATACAGAAGTTAAATAGGCTGCTGAAGAAATGAGTCAGGGTTTCGACCGAGATCAGAAAAATAAACTACTCCAAAAGTGGTGGGAAATTATTTTATTATTGCCAATGTTTCGACTTAACTTGTAAGTCATCAGCAGGGCGATTAGTGATGTCTAGAGAGATCTCCTACGACTAGATATATGGTCACATCTCAATTTTCTTCCTTCAGTTCTGGACTCTGAGATGTGACTATAAACCTCCCTCGGAGTTTTTTAAGACATCACTATCAGTCTGATGATTACTTACAACTTAAATCGAGACATCGGCAGTAATAAAATAATTACCCACCACTTTTGGAGTATTTTTGTTTTTTGATTCTGGCCAAAACCCTGACTAATTTCTCAAGCTTAAGACTCGACGGCCATCGAACCTCCGACCATGTTAAATAGGCTGCGTAAACGAATTTAAGAATAGCTAAAAATATTCAGCTTTACAAAAGAAAATGCCCAAATAGTGTAGAGTGTACTGTGTGCCCAATATCTGAAGGCTCATCAGAGTTGTCCTAAATCACTTCAATTGAAACTATATGCACATCACCGGGAGGGTTAATGAGTTCTCAGATCTGGAATATTTTATGCATAATATAGTTTTTTTGTTTTTTGTAGGATGGAAAGTTCTGAATTTAAGGTTCCAGTGGACTCCCTTGAAAATAGTAAAATCGACACAGGAAAGTGGACTGAGTAAGGGAAAGTTATGAATGAAAAATTAAAGAAAAAGAAACCTAAGGAAATTATATTAAATTATGTTAACGTCATTCTTAAAGGATTAGTACCCGCAAAAAAATGTTTATTAATACCCTTGGTGCGTATATTTACATGATATTTTATTAAATTATTGAATATGTGTTAATACTCTTAGGAAATTTTAGAAATTTGAACTTTTAATTCATTAAAAAAAGATTAGTATAAAAAATAATAGGTAGAAGTTATATTAAAAAATTGATTTATAATTTATCCTACAGATAAAATACAAAATGAAACGAGGACTTTTATAAGCCTATGGCAAGTCTTTTTATGAGCTAATTTATTTCTTCTACTTCTTTGGTTCTATAAACCATATCGCCGCCTTACCTTTCTAAGTAGGAAATAGAATTCCTCAGAGATGAAGAAAGAACACTTGAGAAATCCTCATTGGACATAAACACGTCAGCAAAAACTTTCAAGGGGTGGGTTTTAGTAGTTCCATAAAGGCGGAGGCGTCGGAAAAAATTAAGCTTCACGAATTGAAGTGTTTAATGTTTAACGGTGGGGCGTTAAAAAGAAAATAATTTCTCCCCGATGAGGAGAGGGAAGAAGATTAAATGGGAATCCCCGTGGGGTTTTTGTGTCAAGAGCCTCCCCATGATCGGTATGCCTCCATGACATTACCTTCCAGTATTGATTAAATGAAGCGGTAACTCGTAAAATGAACGACTTTCTTCAGGGGATTGAAATTCCTTTTAAATAAATATGAGTAAATTCTATCTGTGGGAAGAAGGGGGGATCTATCTGAGGCCCGATCTATCTGGAATACATTCACAAACAAGGAGAGTTTGTTGACCGAAGATATTAATCTGAGATGATTTTAGTTGGGGTTCGGTCGAGGTAGATCCAAAAAAAAACAAATTTGAAAAATGTATTTTTTAATAAAGGATTATTTGCCAACTTTTCGGCTTACATTGTAAGCCATCTTCAGGGCTATCATGAAGATGAGGTCCTTAAGTCCTGTCCCTAAGTTCACATTTCCAGCCCTGAAGATGGCTTACAATGTAAGCCGAAACGTTGGCAGATAATCCTTTATTAAAAAAATACATTTTTTAAATTTGTGTTTTTTTTGGATCTACCTCGACCGAACCCCAACTAAAATCATCTTAGGATACACTAATAAGGTTTTGGTTTATACTTTTATAGAATTTTCAAAAATGTAAGGTCAATTCAACGTTTTTTTTTATATTGTGCATTTATATACAAATTATCTACGAAAGTTGTGATATTTTGCCGAGAATTGAGACAATTTTAAAATGTAGACACGTATTTTCCCAAATAATCATACTCTGACATATTCCAATAAAAAGTATTACAATAACCATAAAAATGACATAAAGAATAAACTAATAAAAACTGCCCTCACCAAACATGTTTTTCATGAAGAACACACATTTGACTTCGAGAGCTTAACCATTCTTTCCACTGAATCCTATCAACACACGTCTTTTGTCTGAAACCGTTCACATCAACTTACAACATTATCCAGTTAACGACAGAACAGACATAGAACAAATTTCCTCAACTTATTCTAACATTATTAACATTTTAAAAACCATCAGCCCTCCGTCTCAATAAACCTGTCAAAACATTTTTCCCAGTTCCAAAGTCACTTATTCCCAATAATACCCTTCCCTTTTTTTCCTTTGTCCTTTTATTGTCCTCTCTTGTAACAGGCCGCTTTCCATTTACACCTTCTGCCTTGTACCTGCTCCCCCCACTCCTTTTACCTCTCACTTTGTGTAAAAGTAAAATTTATATTTTTAGTCATGGAAATGTGAACTTAGGGACAGGACGTCCTCTCTCATCTTCATGATAGGTAGGTGTGCAAATTACTGCTTTAATGATATTTCAAATTTTTTTTCTTGTCAATAAGCTGTTTGATTGCATTCAAATTGGTTCTTTTTCAAATTGTTTTTCATAAACTTTTAAATTTTCTTACATAGTTTTCTACATTCATACTCTTGATATCAAATTATATTATTGCAATTCTCTATTATACTAATTTCAATTATTATTGTATTCTCATGACATTGTATTTTCACAGCCCTGAAGATGGCTTACAATGTAAGCCGAAACGTTGGCAGATAATCCTTTATTAAAAAATACATTTTTCAAATTTGTGTTTTTTTGATCTACCTTGACCGAACCCCAACTAAAATCATCTTAGAAAGTATTACAGATTGCTTCGCAGAAAATATTGTTTAATTATCATTTATTGATGAAATTATTTAATTCTACTTAACAAAATAAGTCAATAAAACTACTTCACTTATTGAAATCAAAATGTATTTATTCTTAAAAGTCCAACACGTTGAAGCTGTGTGATCTAAACAGACTTTTCATGTCTTCTTAAAAAAAGCGAATGGCAGTGCTCAAAATAAATGCCGGTGAACACAATGAGTTTTTAAGGTAAGAACACTAAGTCTTGCTTTTTGGCATATTGATCTTGTCTCTTATTTCTCCATATTGGCTGAGAAGATATGGAGAAGCACTAAATTAGATTGACTGAGGGAAGGCTAAATTCATAAATATCTCTCTTAGTCAGTTTAACAAATGCTATGGAATATAAATGTTAGAAAATTATTTTTTACACTTATTATGCTCTAAAATCTCTATTATAAGTCATATAAACTACATTAAAGCAATAATTACGAAGTTATTAGAGTTATAAATTTTAGTCTACCTCCAACCCCTAACCCCCATTTTTCCTGACACGATTTTGACTAAAAATGAACTCCTTTATGGCTTTGAAATTAAAATCCTAAATATTAAATTTAATTTCTATATTATAAAAATAAAGAGACCTACCTGACACTTGATATTTAACTAACCGTGAAATCGAATTTACTTTCTTTTTTTTTTTTTTTTTTTTTTTTTTTTTTTTTTTTTTTTTTTTTTTTTTTTTTNCACACACACACACACACACACACACACACACACACACACACACACACACACACACACACACACACACACACACACACACACACACACACACACACACACACACACACACACACACACACACACACACACACACACACACACACACACACACACACACACACACACACACACACACACACACACACACACACACACACACACACACACACACACACACACACACACACACACACACACACACACACACACACACACACACACACACACACACATACACACACACACACACACACACACACACACATATATATATATATATATATAAGAAGAGAGGAAAGGTGGTGGTAGTGAACACACAAAAAGAATAAATTACAATGAGTGAAATTTTCGGGGAGATTTCTCGTACTTCGTCAGAGAGGAGTGAAGGGAGAATCTCTTGGTGTAGTGTTGAATGATCAGTGAAGATCTGTAATACTTTTCTTATGTGAAATCTGCTAAAAGGATAGTTGGGTGGGCCACTCCCTCTTCCAACTATAAATGTGTTGTACTCAATGGCTGATATTTGACAAGTGACAGGCGTGATTAGAGGAAGATCTTATATAAATAAATTTCCTTTAATGTATACATTACCGTTAAATAAATAAAACATTATAAAAACATCCTTACCTTTCATCCTATTTGTTCTTCTTGTCTGTAAGTTAAAGCGATTTATCCTCTACAAGCTAAGGAGTTTACTTGTGTTTCTTTAAAAGGGACTTAAAGACGAGTGAATGATTAATTCCTTCTTATTTATGTACAAGAACGAAGGTAAATCTGCTTATTTTGCCTAGCTCCTATGAGACAGTCTTGTATATATAATATCCACTCTCAGAAGAAATTATAATAATTACACAGGTGGATTTCCTCAATACCCTATGGGATATTAGAAATTACTGAAAGGACGCGACGTGCAGCATGAAGCAGGATACCACTTCCATTAAAAGGAACATTGCTTTAATCTGCCTCGACCGTGTTGAATCCAAATATCCACCGAGTACGACATTAATTACATCGGTTGGAGAAACGCTACAAGTGCCTAATGACCGCGCTGGGGTGTTGCTGGCGAGAACACCAGCGCTCCCCCGCGAAATGAGCGAGCAATTACACAAACGATAAACCCTCCCCCACCCACTAATATATTCTCCTTATCTGAGCAGGCACAGAGTCGATTCGCAAGATTGGCCGAGCCTTGAGAGCCCGTCTTCTTTTTGCACTCTCTTTATCATATTTAACTTCGACCCCGCTCGGCTCGAGGATGCATCATCCAGGTCCGGTTCGCCTTGAGGGATTCCACAATACTTCTGCCACACTTCATCGAGTACCACTTCTTCCCTGTTTGAATCAGGAACGTTACTGCAATCCTACCTTTAATGTTCAGGTGTGAAGATGGTTACACATTGCGTAAGTACAAAACACAGGATTTTCCCATATTTTATGACAGTTGGACATAATTAAAATAAAATAGGATAAATAACTAATTTGTTCTCATACAACTAATGGAGAGAAAATTAATAAATACCTTTCATTATTTCTAAAACTTTGTTCAACATTCATTCTTTGCTTAATGCCACTCATATCGTCAATCTTCGTCCACGTAACAGCAAACATTTTTTGAACGTAACAGGAAACAGTTTTCTGTCTCCTCATTTTTTATCCCAGAACTTTTTCAATAAATGTAAGTTAAATATTTCATTTCGTATGTCTTCGTCAGATCCTTGGTATACACCGATCCGTAATCATATCAAATGTTGAGCTCCTGAGAAGAGCAGGAGGCATATGAGTGTGGCCACTGAAATAGGAAGATGTAAGTGGCAGTGGAAAGATCATACAATCAAGTTACCAGAAAGAGTAACAACCTTTACCAACGAGGCTCTTCAATGAAACCTCCAGGAATAGGGTAGAAGAGGAAGACCAAGACACAGAGAGGATTTACGATTGGCAGAGATAGGCCATGTGTCCAGGAAAGGATTAGAAAATGTAATAATAACCTCTCCATCATAGAATTTCCCAATAGAAGCATAAAACCCAATTATTTTTTCCCAATATTAAATTTCAGTGTCTAAGGCGGAGCAAGATATGGTCAGAAGTGGTCACTCAGTCTACTTTCTCTAGATCCACTCCCTCTTAATCGCGGTAGACCCTCATAAGCTGATCAACCCCTTCTGAGTGGTGAAAACCAATCCCACAGAGAAGAAGTATATAAAATGTCATAATATATTACAAAGGAATCGCAACCAATCCATGAATTCCGTCCCTTTTCAATAATAATTCAACTGGTGAGAGGAGTAGATTACTGGGAATCCAAAACATGACGCCACAAAATTATTAACTTTTTTGGCATAATCATTGGTTAAGAGCTAATCGTTTCTTCATTTCAGAAACTGATTGACCTAATCCGATAAAATTCCTTAGTGGTCAAATCGAGGGTATACAACAGCACTATGAATCCATTGACGATATCTAATAAATGAACACTAAAAATATACTATAAAGTGCTAAATCTAGCTAAAAATGACTGGCCTTAAATTGAATAGAGACTTATGAGTACTAAGGCAAAATAAGAACTGCATTAAGGAAGAAAGCAGTCGGTAGCAGACAGTATTAAGAGGTAAAGATGGGTAGGACATGTGGCAAGAAGCAATCCATCTGGCCCCATGACAAGAAACACATCAGTGTTCGGATTTCGACCCAACGGAAGGCCAAGAATGAGATGGAATGATAAAGTAAAGAAATAAGCTACACATTAGTGCCACGTATTAAATCTGAAAGTCAACATTAATGATAAACTGAGATGGAGTCTAGTTCAGACGACTAAAGATCTAAATGGTGTGTACAAGTGATAAATAAATAACAATTTTATCATTTTAATTTATAAAGCAACGAATAATTTATAATCAAAAGGAATTGATTCATTTAAATATTATGTTCAATAATATTATTGTTAATTTTGTAAATATGATAGACCAAAAACAATATAAACTGAGGGATAAAATAAGATACTAAAGAGTGCCAAGGTCTATCTAATGAAAAGCTATTACCCATGATTAGAATTTTCCAAATAAAAAAGTTGTATAGATCCAAGAAAATATTTGCTCATTGTATTTTTATATAAAAGATATCCTGATTTTTTTAAATTGTTTAGTTTTCATAAGACTTTGCTGTAATAACAGACAAAAATTAATTTTGTATTCTATTTTATTAAATACAAGCTTTACTATTAACATTATTCATTTTAAAATACTTTACTTTTTATTATTTTATTTGTTTATTTTCATAAGAGAATTGGATATTTCTAATAAAAATAAAATAAATTATAAAATCATTTATTTATTCCATTATTTATATTTGAAGCATCATACTACACAAATGAGACATTCATCAATTCTCATCAAAAGTTACATAATTATTCCCATATAGAGCCACTATTAGTACACGTACACTAGGTAATGACCAATGGAACAACGCCATTACCTCGTGAACATGTATTGGTATGAGTATGCTGTAATTCCCTCCCGAAGTATCTGTAACTGGAACTGACCTATCAAGATCCACACAGCTATCCAGCACGAATCTCGGGAATTGAGACAACACAAATTACAATTGCCAATATACAATTAGTTTAGTACGTGTGTCTCGTTACAGCAGATTCAGGTTGGGACGCGACTTTTGGAAAGAAAAAAAGATCATCCATGCTTCACTGATCAACTTAAAAAAACATGAAAGTATAGTTTCTTCAAAATTTATATATGTGTGTATTAATAATTATGAAAAAATCATATTTCATATTTTCATGATTTTATAAAGTTTGTTGGGGAAAAATGGATGAATTTTGCAAAAGTCTATTAATATTGCCATTCTAACTCTCTCTCTCTCTCTCTCTCTCTCTCTCTCTCTCTATATATATATATA